>WWET01003728.1:100970-117649 GCA_011038615.1 Limnodynastes dumerilii | reverse complement strand
TTCCTCTCCCTTTCTTCTCTCTCATCTATCTCTCTCTTCTCCACTTCTCAGTCTTCCTCTCCTGTGTAGCTTTACTCTGCCATATGTCACTGGACCCACATTACAAGTAACTAATTAGTTAAATTGTATTTAGTGTTAGGATTTCTGTAAATCTCATCCCTACAAGTCTTATAAACAAGGGACCCAACAGAGTAGTGTTGGGCAAGCTGATACGGCTCGGTGGCCACATGGTGTGGCCCTCTGACCATCCAAAGTATCATTACTTGGCAATAAATGAAAAAGACATTCCATAAGAGACATCTCTGAGAGTCACAGTGGTCCTAGAGCCATCTGCTCTCCATCAATAGAGTGACGTAAGAGTCGGGATTACTCACAACTGTGTCCTGAAGATGACGGTCAGGAGTGAAAACGCCACCGAAACCGCCAGCCCTATGTCCAAGTTTAGGAGTATCGTTGCCACAAAGGTCACCAACCAGACCAGCTGCGGATCACAGGTTATTTACATAACAGACATGAGCTCCACCATACAGGAAGGCATAGGAAGACATAGAAAGACACAGGAAGGCACAGAAAGGCACAGAAAGACACAGGAAGACACAGGAAGGCATAGAAAGACATAGAAAGACATAGAAAGACACAGAAAGACACAGGAAGACACAGGAAGACACAGGAAGACACAGGAAGGCATAGAAAGACACAGGAAGACATAGAAAGGCACAGGAAGACATAGGAAGACATAGAAAGGCATAGGAAGACATAGGAAGGCATAGGAAGGCATAGGAAGGCATAGGAAGACATAGGAAGACATAGGAAGGCATAGGAAGGCATAGGAAGGCATAGGAATAAGGAGTAGGATGATCTAGAACCTCTTTCCTGGGTCCAGGGAGAACCCTCACCGAGATTCCAGAGGAGAGGACATGTTTGACACAAATATACCCTAGTTGTGGATCACACTGGAAGATTTCTTACCAGGTCAACTCTGTTTGATCTCCATAGTGCCGGAACGTCAGTAAATTGCTTGAAAATTCCTTTAAGGTTCACAACAACAACGGATGCCAATATAGCCTGGAGGTAACAAATCAATCCATTTATCAAGGAAACTATATAGTTCTTATTGTTGGTATATTGTGCTAGATCGTTATTCATCTGGACAATTAAAGGAAAACCCAAAAAACAAAGGGAAAGCGTGTCTCTGAACCAGGTCACTGACCACCCCTTGGCATGACTGGGTGTCTATGACCAGTGGTGGAGTTTCCATTAAGCATGTGTCTAGGGGTGTGGAGGCAAAGGAACATGGCTGGATTAAGGACCCAGGTTAACCCAAGGCACAATATTCATGGCTGCGTCCCTCCCGTGTCTCATGAAGTTGAAGGGTTGACATTGACGTTCCCTGAGACCAAAGATGGAGATGATGATGGAGCTTGGAGCCAGCAGCCTTCATACTTATCCCTTCATGCAAGAGAATTTGAGTGACCCAGGAATGTGGATGAGCACCAAGGTCCCTCAGAAGGTGTCCCCATGGTAGCCTTTGTATTTTAGCCTGGTTGGCTACTATGCAAATAGATCATGTTAATAGCATGAATATCTAAAACCCTGAAGATGCAGCGTTGTCATATTATTATTAGGAAGTATATCATTGACATTTTGGTTTATTCCACTAGTTATTTACACAATCGAGAGAACAATGTCCACAATAAGGATCCCTGTGTAGAACATCTTGTTCTATAGTTTGTATCGACAATATTCCTCCCAAGCTATCAAATCCCTTATAAATCCAGGTCTCGTGCAGGGAAGAAAAGTGTTGAATGATAAACTCACAGTGATCAAACTCAACTCACTTTTGGAAGAGTCTTAAACAGCTCCCCGGCCTTTAGAATGATAACAAGGATAACCAAACACGAAACCGCTCCTGCAACCTGAAGACAACCTGGGGTTACTGCTGGCCAGGACGGATAATGAAACGTTATGGGTCAGTCATAAAATTGCAAAACAGGAAGTGGGGGTTGGGACTCCATGTTCCTTACAGGATTGTTCCTCCCCATAGCATGGTCGCTCAGTGAGTAGCATTGTGTCTCACAGCGCTGAGGTCATGAGTTCAATTCTGGGACTAGGCCTCATCTGTGTGGAGTTTGTGTGTTCTCCCTGTGTCTGTGTGGGTTTCCTCTGGGTGCTCTGGTTTCCTCCCACACTCCAAAAACATGCTGGTAGGTTAATTGGCTGTGGAATAAATCAGCCCTAATGTGTGTGTGTGTGTGTGTGTGTGTGTGTGTGTTAGGTAACTCAGAATGTAACACTAATGGGACAGGGAATGATGTGAATGTGAAATATTCTCTGTAAAGTGCTAAGTAATCTCATAGTGCTATATAAACACCTGGTAATAGATAAAAAATAAATAGCTTTGTGTATTAATCAGGTGGAAACTGAAGACTGTACAATAGTTTGCACCGTTTGAAAGCTGGAGATCCGATTTGACACCTATGAACACACTTGGTGGAATTAAAGCCTCCATTTTTGGAGCTTCATGAAAGATCGCCCTTGTTCCTATAGCAGATTCACCTGACTGTTCCCTCCTGTGCTCTCCTGAACCAGACTCCTGGACATGGCTGTCCCAATAGCGAAACACTGAAAGAAGCTTCCGACAAAGTTACTGAGGCCCAGAGCTATGAACTCCTGGAAGACACAAATCATGTGTTATGTACAGGACAGAATGATACTGTAACTAGATAGAATGAAATGACAATGTCAGTGTCCGAAATATGTTATGGAGTGTAACCCCCTGGTCAGGGGCCCTTTAAGAAGAGAGGGGGCCCTTGTGCAGGATTTGTACATGAATTCGGGGACCATAAAAGGGGAAGGGCCACACAGCATGATTTATGCCCCGCCCCTTTTGAGGCCCGTGAAAGCTGTCTCAGGGGAAGGAGTGCCCTTTGGGCAATTATTTCTTCCCTCCAGGATCTCCCGAATCCCTGATCTTTAGAGACTTGGGTGCATGATGAATGCCACAGGGCCCCATATTCTGAGGTAGACATGACGCCTATGCCCCTGGTAGACATGAGCTGGGGCTGGTGCACATGTTCTGATGTAAACATCCCTTTGTTACGTCTGTGTTGGGCTCTGGATCGGGGGGCTTACTTGGACCCTTACTGCACATTGACTATGTGGGAGGTGCAGCAGGGGACGTCAGTGTGCCGTCCTGATTGGCTGCCAGCTGGTCACATGGTGCGGCCGCAAGCCAATCAGGGCTCGTGGCAGCCATCTTGGTAGGGACAAGTGCAGTGAGCCAATCAGGGCTCACCGCAGCACCCAGACGCCCCTGCGGCGCTCAGGGTGCATTGCGGTGCCGTGGCAAGCCAATTCAGCTCTGAGCATGTGCAGTAGGAAATCATGCAGAGAAACGTCACGTCGCCTGGTGAACGCTCCCATCTGGATCGGACCCGGTGACATCGCAGACATTGTTATCTCTTACAGACGAGCACTTTATATTCATGCCGTGACCAAAAAACTTCCAGGTACAAAGACTCCTCACCTGGTTACTGTCCACGTTGTAGCCATGTTTAACAGAGAACATCTTGACCACAGAGATGGTGAATGCATAGACCACTACGGCCACGGCGAAAGCATTGCCAACAATGCCGGGGAGAAGCCCAACGTTGGGTACAACAGGAGCCTTCATTCTACGGTCACAAGATGATCCGTTTATTGACTCAGAAGACAAAATGGCCTCCTCAGACATCTCAATAAGCAGCATAGTCCTTAATCCCGCGCCACTGGAAGTCCACCTTATTCACACCTAAGAGCGAGTTAGGTGCAGACACCCAACCTCATTTTTAGGTACCGCATCTAACTGTGTGTAGTTTCCTTCTTAAGAATCTTTAAAGACTGCTTGGAGGCAATCTATGTAACGAACTGGTACGTAGATTGCGGAAATTACCTACTATGCATGCGCAGTAGTTCATTTCCGTAATCTATGCACCTACAGTAAGAAGCCAAAGCTTCTTAGGGGTGAATACAGCCCAATATATCAATGAAAGAACTAATATTCACTTCTCCAGATCAGGTCCCTATCTACACAGCAACATGGTTCTACCTTTGCCACACTTTCAGGAGACGTTACAAGCTCATCCAAACCATGGCAATCTCCAGCGCTCCTTATTACAACAGTCCCAAGGGGTTTCTTCCTCTTAAACTAAAATAATCCAGGCACGCAACTTCCACACCTATTCAATAACGGTCCAAGCCAGGCCTGTTCAACCGGTGGTCCAACAGGTGTGGTGAAACGAAGACTCCCAGCATGCTTTGTCAGGTATCAGCTATGCTTATGCAGTTAGATCATAGTTATATCGTAGTTTTACAATACCTGGAGAGCCACAGGTTGGACAGGCCTGGTCTAGGCTTTCCTTTCCATTGTGTACCCACCTCGTCCCTCCTGTCACTCTCTGCCCTTTCTATGTTCAAGATCTTACCATATGTTATACTTTTCACACTGGTTTGTTTATCTCTATTGTTTTTGGGCTGTTATTGAGTAATTTTGGCATTCTGTGCACTTGCAGATCTATTTTTTGTTTTGTATTATAAAATGAAAAAATGCTTAAAATTAAAAATTAAAAAAGAAAGACAGACAGACATCTGGGATCATTAGGTGAAGCATAAACACATCGAGGTCTCTACAACTCAATTATCTCTTCATGTCAAATCATCTTCTGCATAATAATTGCACTTGTGCTAAGGCAGACGTCAGTCTCTGAGGAATTACTAAAAAAGAACGACGTCTTATTCTGATAAAACTCACCCTATCGGGATATCGCCCACAATGTCCACACCATATGTTCCATGCAGATCAACTCCGTAGGAAATCCCAGTAGCCACAATTAGCTGAACAGAATAGACACCTAATGAAACATCTACTTACAAGTTTCGTGAGATGAAGATAAAGGCGCCAGGAACAATAATAATAAATAATAATAATAATAATAATAATAAGGAGCAATGTAGGTTGCAAATTAAGAAAATATTGCATGTAGGAAGAAATTAACTTTTGCAGACAAATTTTTCCCAAATGTATTTTTTACAATCTAGAGTGGTGCTGGGAAACTCTAATTCTGTCTGCACCCTGTAATTACAGACGTCCTCCTTTATATTATTAAACTGTTGCTCTCAGCTCGGAATCACCATATTTATGATGTTCTAAGTATCAAAGCGGAAATGTACAAATAACGGTTTGCATGAATGTATGAGAATGGGGTTTGATAGTTTTGTAATTACAGGAGGCGGATGGCAAGATGGTGGCCGGATTCACACTACCGGGCGTATTGCACTGCACATGCGCAGTATCAAAGATCAGTAAACTCCGGACGTATCTGCGATATGTCCGGTAGTGTGAATCAGGCCCGGAATGTGTAACAAGGGGGCCACTGTTGTGGGCATAGACTGCCAGGGTTCCCTGTGTAGGGCCACAATCCGGTCATAATGGAGGATGTGGTGGTAGAGTTGGTGCAGGTTAATGGCCTCACCGTAATCAGTTCAATTGGCAGCGGTATTGGAATCTTTGATTTATATTTCTCATTCAGGAACTTCGCTGCGACCATGACGACGATGGCGATGGCGCCGGTGAGAAGAGAAGCGATGTTCGTCTGAGGGAGCTTGGCGCAGATATTTATAATAGTCTACAGCAGACAAAAGACACAAAATCAGTGCACCCCGAACACAACACAACATCACCTGTACAAGGCACATCTCCATTGGTCAATTGTACATGGGATACAAAATACATGGTGGCAGAAGATGATCTGCGCGATAGAGGACTTCAAGGGAAGAGAAATCTACAAATACTTTGTGGTGGAACGTGATGGTGTCACACAACAACAATAGAGAAATATAGAAAAATAATATTTGTGCTATAAACACCACTATGTACAAAAGAAAAGACAAAGTTCATTTGCACGGTGTGTGACAGCCATAGTTTTCTGGTTCAACAGTCTGTTTTCTGACAGACCATCTTGTGGCAGTTGCTGGAAGTGTCCATTCTATAACCTATACCCGCAAACTACTAAGCCTTTCATCCTAACCTTAACCCTCTGTTTCCTGCAGCCTAATCCTAACCAACCCCTTCAGCTCTAACCCCAACCTTTCTCATCTTAAGCCTAACCTTCCATGTCCTGCAGCCTCACCCTAACCCTCCATGCCCTGCAGCCTAACCTTAACCCTCCATGCCCCATGGCCTAACCCTCCATGCCCCGTGGCCTAACCCTAACCATCCATGCCCCGCGGCCTTACCCTAACCCTTCATGCTCTACAGCCTAATCCTAACCCTCCATGTCCTGTAGCCTAACCTTAACCTTTCATGCCCCACAGCCTAACCATAACCCTTTATGCCCCGCAACCTAACCCTCCATGTCCAGCAGCCTAACCCTAACCCTCCATACCCCACAGCCTAACCCTCCATACCCCACAGCCTAACCCTAACCCTCTATGCTCTGCAGCTTAATCCTAACCCTCCATGTCCCGCAGCCTAACCCTAACCATCCATGCCCTGCAACCTAACCCTAAACCCATCATGTCCCGCAGCCTAACCTTCCTTTTAAGTCCTAACCTTATATCCGCCGCAGACTCTTGCTATTGACAACAGACCGAAATAGGTTCCCAATGGTAATTTTCCATTTGCCGACACTTGACAATGATAGGGCCACGGCGGCGGCTGTACCATTGTGGTAATAGGGCCGGCTGGACCCTGGTTTAGGTCGTTATCTGTATTATTGCGTTGGATAGAAACCTCACATAGATCAGGGACAGGGGCTGGCTCCGCTGGGAAATCTCCACACCAAAAATACTCTTTATCTGCGAGACCGTCACATGAATGGCCGCCGCGCTCGTGTAGCCCCGGATCAGCGGCTCCGAGAGGTAGGTCACAACAAAGCCAAACTGCACCAACCCCAGCAAGATCTGTAAAGAGATCAATGTCACATGATCACCGGAAACCGGGCCACGGCGCTGAGACACTGGATCATATCACCATTATATATGAAATTTAGACCACCCTAAAATACACATAAAACTTATACTGGAAGGGGACGGTTAAGGTAATGGAAGGGGACGGTTAAGGTAATGGAAGGGGACGGTTAAGGTAATGGAAGGGGACGGTTAAGGTAATGGAAGGGGACGGTTAAGGTAATGGAAGGGGACGGTTAAGGTAATGGAAGGGGACGGTTAAGGTAATGGAAGGGGACGGTTAAGGTAATGGAAGGGGACGGTTAAGGTAATGGAAGGGGACGGTTAAGGTAATGGAAGGGGACGGTTAAGGTAATGGAAGGGGACGGTTAAGGTAATGGAAGGGGACGGTTAAGGTAATGGAAGGGGACGGTTAAGGTAATGGAAGGGGACGGTTAAGGTAATGGAAGGGGACGGTTAAGGTAATGGAAGGGGACGGTTAAGGTAATGGAAGGGGACGGTTAAGGTAATGGAAGGGGACGGTTAAGGTAATGGAAGGGGACGGTTAAGGTAATGGAAGGGGACGGTTAAGGTAATGGAAGGGGACGGTTAAGGTAATGGAAGGGGACGGTTAAGGTAATGGAAGGGGACGGTTAAGGTAATGGAAGGGGACGGTTAAGGTAATGGAAGGGGACGGTTAAGGTAATGGAAGGGGACGGTTAAGGTAATGGAAGGGGACGGTTAAGGTAATGGAAGGGGACGGTTAAGGTAATGGAAGGGGACGGTTAAGGTAATGGAAGGGGACGGTTAAGGTAATGGAAGGGGACGGTTAAGGTAATGGAAGGGGACGGTTAAGGTAATGGAAGGGGACGGTTAAGGTAATGGAAGGGGACGGTTAAGGTAATGGAAGGGGACGGTTAAGGTAATGGAAGGGGACGGTTAAGGTAATGGAAGGGGACGGTTAAGGTAATGGAAGGGGACGGTTAAGGTAATGGAAGGGGACGGTTAAGGTAATGGAAGGGGACGGTTAAGGTAATGGAAGGGGACGGTTAAGGTAATGGAAGGGGACGGTTAAGGTAATGGAAGGGGACGGTTAAGGTAATGGAAGGGGACGGTTAAGGTAATGGAAGGGGACGGTTAAGGTAATGGAAGGGGACGGTTAAGGTAATGGAAGGGGACGGTTAAGGTAATGGAAGGGGACGGTTAAGGTAATGGAAGGGGACGGTTAAGGTAATGGAAGGGGACGGTTAAGGTAATGGAAGGGGACGGTTAAGGTAATGGAAGGGGACGGTTAAGGTAATGGAAGGGGACGGTTAAGGTAATGGAAGGGGACGGTTAAGGTAATGGAAGGGGACGGTTAAGGTAATGGAAGGGGACGGTTAAGGTAATGGAAGGGGACGGTTAAGGTAATGGAAGGGGACGGTTAAGGTAATGGAAGGGGACGGTTAAGGTAATGGAAGGGGACGGTTAAGGTAATGGAAGGGGACGGTTAAGGTAATGGAAGGGGACGGTTAAGGTAATGGAAGGGGACGGTTAAGGTAATGGAAGGGGACGGTTAAGGTAATGGAAGGGGACGGTTAAGGTAATGGAAGGGGACGGTTAAGGTAATGGAAGGGGACGGTTAAGGTAATGGAAGGGGACGGTTGAGGTAAGGGAAGGGGCCGGTTAAGGTAATGGAAGGGGACGGTTAAGGTAATGGAAGGGGACGGTTAAGGTAATGGAAGGGGACGGTTAAGGTAATGGAAGGGGACGGTTAAGGTAATGGAAGGGGACGGTAGAGTTGGAAAATACTCTCCATTCACCGCTGTCTCTTAGTCTTAGGAATGATCGATTAGCTCTCCTCGGCGAGACAGAAGCAATCGATTTCCCAGGAATTTTGATTCTTCCTGGGAGAAAGCGGAAAAAGGTCTGTTCTATACAGAGACCCAGACCCGAGCAAACGATGCTTGCATCTGCAAAACACAGGCCTTCCTTTTCTTTTGGGATACAACGGGTTTTTGACACCAGGACGGGTGTTCGTGCAGGGGCAAATGGGTTAGGCAATTAAATGATACACTATGGGTGTGCCTTACGCCCCCACCCTATCTAGACTTGCAATTTGCCCCCTTTTGAAGTGAAGATTAGAAAGGTAGAGGTCACCTGACGGACTGGCACGTTCCCACATACCTTATCTACCATCACATTCTATGTTTCTATCACCCCAATGCCCGCTGCCAATATAATCTTGGCAGTGACAGGACGATAGCGCAGCCAGATTACGTCTAAGTCAAATACAGATTTTTCTGTAAACACCCATTTCTGGGACTTATTTAGTTCCGTTTGAATGTTGGGGAATAAACTAAAACAAAATAAACAACTTTTTAAAGTCTTCGGTTACCTGCAGAGATGTGCCGGGAAGTGCCGAATATGGTGTACATGATTACCGGGTAAAACGATGCATAGAGGCCAAACACCGGAGGGACGCCGGCTAACATAGCGTACGCCAATCCTACAACACATCGGATACCAACATGATACAACACAGAGCTTATATATGTCATCATTTCCTTTTTATTCATAGGGGCGAGTTCAATCTGGCTTCATTTGCGTTCAGCCAATTACTGCTTAGGAACGAGTTCATGTCAACTACAGCAACTAATGGATGTGTTCCAAGGTCAGTGTAAAAAAAATGGGTACTATTAGGTACTGTGCCCCTTCCCTGTGCCCCCATTTCCACGAGTGTCCTTTCCTTGTTCATGCTTCTTATATGGCATTTGACTATTGCACGGTGGCTCAGTGAGTAGCATTGATTCTCACAGTGCTGGGGTCATGAGTTCAATTCCCAGACTAGGCCTTATCTGTGTGGAGTTTGTATGTTCTCCCTGTGTCTGTGTGGGTTTCCACCGGGTGCCCTGGTTTTCTCCCACATACCAAAAACAGACTGCTAGGTTAGTTGACTAAATTAACCCTAGTCTGTGTTTGTGTTAGGGAACTTAGACTGTAGCTCCAATGGGCAGGGACTGATGTGAATGTGAACTATTCAGCCCTTGGGGCCATTCAGATTTAAGATACCTTCAAACAGGACTGGACTTGGATTCTAAACTTTGGCCAAGTAGTCAGATGACATTAGGGTCTCTCAATGTGGTTTGTAGGTAATCATGTAGACACAAGCCAATAATGGTTTCACCAGCATTACAGACATGCCCGGTAATAACCTAAATAATTATTTACAAATCAATTCTTGCTCATCGTGCTTATTTTAGGACCCCACATACAAATGTTTAGATCCAGTTTTTCCATGTGAAACGCGTGTGACCCGATGTACATGTACTCAGCAAAGTACAGAAGTATTAATTACCTTGTGGGAGCTGAATGATTCCAACGCTGAGTCCAGAAATAATATCTCCTAAGAGCCATTCCCTGACTGGATAACTTGGCAGCCAATTAAAGATTGGAATAAATTTCAGGAGTAGGGACTTTGCAATTGTCCCAGAACATCTGGCACACAAAGGCAAGGAATGATTAGTGCGGGTGAAACAGTCTTATTTATAGACATCTCTGTGGAACATACTCATGAATTATGGAACCCGCTCAATACATGATCGCAAGAGAGCTGCGCCCCATCCTCGAAACCCCGAAACCCAGAGAATATACAAATCAGAATGATTAGAAAACGGAGATTTTATTTAAATTAAGATTTTCATCTACAGGGACTTATTTACAATAGAGAAACGCTCTTTACCTGGTAAACACGGTGGAGAATTTGATGGATTTATTTCCTCCACTGATTTACCAAAACCTCTGGGACGGTTACTGGGTGTCACCATAATATTATTTACTGTGGCAGTATGTGTATGTATAGCTCCATGTATGAGTATATGTATGTATAGCTCCATATATGAGTGTATGTATAGCTCCATGTATGAGTGTGTGTATAGCTCCATGTACGAGTGTGTGTATAGCTCCATGTACGAGTGTGTGTATAGCTCCATGTATGAGTGTGTGTATAGCTCCATGTATGAGTGTGTGCATAGCTCCATGTACGAGTGTATGCATAGCTCCATGTATGAGTGTCTGTATAGCTCCATGTATGAGTGTATGCATAGCTCCATGTATGAGTGTATGTATAGCTCCATGTATGAGTGTATGTATAGCTCCATGTATGAGTGTATGTATTGTATGTGTTTTGATCTGTTAACATCTAAAGAAGTCTTTCATGTAGACGGACCCGCTCAGCCTCTCATCCAGACTCCCTTGGTATGGAGCTCGAGTCTGTCTTGTTCTACCCCTGAAAAGGGGGATCACTTATTAGCAGCTGTTAAATTAAAAATACCGGTACTTTGCCTCCCAACACAAAGGACAAGATCATCAGATCATAATTTTCCTCTTGTTTCTCCATCATAAATCAATCAGATGGAGGATAAAATCAAAGTCCCAGTCCTGATAAGCACCACCTGCCTATTCCCTCTAGACTTCCAAACTATAGACCAAAGGACGACAATACCTCTCATCACATCATTGTTATAACCTGCTCCGGGGGCTGTAGTCAGTTCTTTCCTCACCTTAATTTCCTCTTTGCTCTGCTGAGGATTTGCAGACCCGAATCCTTGGACCTGGGGGCGATGTCCTCCAATTCTGCCTCACTCAATGCTGGAGACCTCTTCCGGACATAAGGACCATTGGCGTTTTCAGTCATTGTGTAGGACAGCACAGCCCCCGATCAAAAGACCTAGAAATATATTTTAAAAAAACCAACTTATTAAAATGTTTTGCATGGAAGCAGTGACAGGAGAGCTATATATAATTTTTTTTTTTTTTTTACAACATTTTGATGTTACTTTTTAATTGGAGCACATTCAACTATGCACCGAGGCATATAATTGTGGTAACAATACTAAGGGGCTGATTCAGAGTTTGGGAATAAGGGTAAAACAGGTGTAAGTGTACAGCTCGGCTGAACCATTTTGCAAAGTAAGGGGGGCTAATTAATCTTAGATCTTTTGCATGCAGGAAAAATACATTACATTTGCACATAGAACTCAAATACTGCAAAGCTTCATCTATGAAATAGAATTGAGCTTAAGAAATTTCACCTTTTAAATTTAATTTTGCTTTCACAATTAAAATTTTCTCCCCTTGCAGTTTAACATGGTATTGCTCAGGTCTACACTTATACCTACAAACAAAGGTGTAAGTGCAACTCTGAATCAGCCCCACTCCCCGTTTATTTATTCCTAAATCCTGCAGGTAAAATAACCATACACCAGCAATTTCGCCAAATTGGCACCTTTAACATGAGGTCTTCCAGAGGAACGTGTTCTCCCGTTGAATATACCCATTTACAATAGAAAGGTCAAACCCTTTCATTTTTAATACAACTTTTATATAGTTTCATTAAAGTAATAAAAGTGAAATTAATGGTGTCAGAACTCCAATTTACAACTATCGTTATCATCAATTATTGTTGATTATTTATAAAGTGCTTATTATGTTACATAGAGGTCATGGAGGTATTTAGATCATCCTTAGGGGCTGATTCAGAGTTGCACTTACACCTACTTTTTAGGTGTAGACCTGAGCAATACCACGCTGAACTGCAATGGGAGAATTTTAAATTGTGAAACCAGAATTACGATTGAGAGATGACGTTTCTTAGCTCAACTGTAATTTACAGATTAAACATAAAGCTACGCGGTATTTGAGTTCTAGAAGAAAAAGATTTACTATTAATTAGCGCCTCTTAATTGCCGATCTTCCTCCCCCATCATGACGTCACGCACCTCTGAGAGGCAGTTTACAAACAGCGGTCAGAGCTAGATGCCCCGTAACGGGGATCTGTCATGGGTGCACTCAATAAGGTCTATATTATTCTACGGTGTTATCCTCTAATGCCTCAGATAGGAGGTTATTCCACATCAATTATTCTCTCATTAAAGTTTATACACATATCCTCCTGTTCTATTAAATCTCTTCCTGTACCTGGTTACACCCCTTGATATACGTGAATGCTGCTATCATATCCCCCCTGGCCCTTCTCTGCTCCATGCTATACATGTTACTTCCTCTAGTCTGTCTCTGTATGCTGTGTGACACAGGCCATGCACCATTTTAGTTGCTCTTCTCTGCTCCAAGCTATACATGTAACTTCCTCTAGTCTCTCTGTATGGTGTGTGACACAGGCCATGCACCATTCTAGTTGCTCTTCTTTGCACAGTCTCTAATGTATTTTTGTCCTTCTGGAGATACGGCTCCAGCACTGACCCCAGTATTCCAGGTGAGGCCGCACCAATAATCTATAAAGTGAAATCACTACTTCTCTCTCTCTAATACTAAGGATATAAGAGATTACATTCTCCTTACACACACAGAAAAGGTCTATGGTCATCACACACGGGACCTACCTGTAGATTTTGTATTATGGTTTGAAACCGGAGCACCTTACAAACATTCTCTAATGTATTTATGTTCTTCTGGAGATACGGCTCCAGCACTGACCCCAGTATTCCAGGTGAGGCCGCACCAATGCCCTATAAAGTGACATCACTACTTCTCTCTCTCTAATACTAAGGTTATAAGAGATTACATTCTCCTTACACACACAGAAAAGGTCTATGGTCATCACACGCTGGACCTACCTGTAGATTTTGTATTATGGTTTGAAACCGGAGCACCTTACAAACATGGAGGAGAATAGACCCTCTCCAACAGGTGGGACCCTGCCTTCCCTCTACCCCAACTCACCTGCTTTCCGGACGAGCGTCCCCGCAGTGTGTTAAGCCTCTCCAGTATTCGGAAGATAGGTGTCTACATAGTGGTGACACATTGCACTCTCAGAATTTCATGTGTGTGTTTTGTAAACAGAAAACTGAGGTTTTAAAAACAAAAAATACAGTTTTCCCCCAGTGTCCCTATAATTACTGTATACTCCTTAATAAAGTCATTACCGAAGGCTAACAGATATACAATTACAGAGGTGTCCAGCAGGTCCCAGCACGCAGCAAGCATTTCCCATTAACCAGAACAATTACCGTGTACAGGAATAGGGAGGACAGCCATTCCCTCTCACTCAGTGGTGCATTCCCCACCGCGCCCTTGAGGCCATTGTGGGGGGTAGGAATGGGGGGAAAGAGCATAGTCCCAACAGAAGAGGGGGTGAGGGACATTCGTGACGGCCCCACCCTTCTCCTAAGTCATGAATGACAACTTTTGCAAAATAATATTAGGGAGATTGTGATTGGACGATCAAGGCACTGCAACAAAGGGGTGTGTCCTTTACCACCAAAGGGGTGTGTCCTTTACCACCAAAGGGGTGTGTCCTGTGAATAGCTCCACCCATGGGTGTGTCTAGCGCTGCCAGGAAAACTATTTCTCAATATAAATGGCGGCATCAGTATTTATTGATTGTTATATTGTCAGTGAATAAATCCTTTCAGTGTCATTGTGGAGACTGTGAATAGGATCCGCTGACTTCTTCATCTATATACAAGAGATAAAAGTAGGTGACACTGCAGCTGATTCACAAGAGACCAAAGTGTATTTCTCATTTCTGTCTCCATTATTGCAGTCATGTTGTCTTAGATCAGTGTTTTCCACACTCGGTCCAGATACCCCTAACGGTCCATGTTTTCCATTCCTCCCTACAGAATAAGTGATATAATGACTACCATCTGTGTATCTTTTAAAATGTAATAGTCAGTAATGAGCAAACCTCCAGCGAGGAGACCTGGAAAACCTGCACTGTTAGGTGGACTTGAGGACCGATGTAACACCATCTTAGACACACAGGGGCTGATCCAGACCTACGGCCGCGTAAGAACGCCATTTCTGCCATTCTGTGCATGCCCCGGGCAGATGCTGCCCAGCGTAATCTATGCTGCGCCATAACTATGTTGTAGGCGGGGAAGGGAGGGAAATTAGGCAGGGAGGGTGGCTTAGGCCAGTTCCGACCCTGTGTTCGCCGTAATTACCCACTGTTACGCCGGCTGAAGTTAAGGTAGCTAGCGGGCCAGCGTAGCTCTGGATCAGGCCCGCGCAGCTTTACAAAGAAGAAGCACCCCTGGCGATGGTGCACAATACAGGCACTGACACAACGCTCGGGTAATGGAATGAACGTCCTGCACTTTTTGTACTGTATTGTATTGAATGAACTTTCCAGCATGGACGCACTTCATTAATACACTCAGGGACTCCATAGGTAATGATTGTAATATTTGAGAAGCTGTTACATGGTCAGGCTGCTGTTTGCTATATTTTTATTGTATTTTTTCTCTCTTGCTGCTATTGCCACGTGTTGTTTGATTTCTTCTCAATTTTTTGCACTTATATTTGGATATACTGGCGGACTTTTCTTTGGATCTTTCACATAATATATTATCTTTTTGCATCATCAAAGGGCCAGATTTACTAAGCTGCGGGTTTAGAAAAGTGGAGCTGTTGCCCATAGCAACCAATTAGATTTTAGCTGACATTCTCTAATATGTAATAGGAAAGTGAGAGCTAGAATCTGATTGGTTGCTATGGGCAATATCTCCACTTTTCCAAACCCCGCAGCTTAGTAAATCTGGCCAAAAGAATATAAATCTTCTGACGTGTGTCCTCCATTATAACATCTCTGATCGTCTTCTTCCATCCCCAGTATAAATGTATAAAATCAACCACTAACCACAAGAACATTAAACTGTAATATTGCCAGAAATCCACTTAGATGCCATGTGGCGCCTTATAAATAATCATTAATAATAACAATGATAATAATAATAATAATAATAAGTATTCCATTATTTGCAATGCTTCTTTATTCTGTTCACATTCAGGCCCAGGTGATCTCAGTGATTTTAGGATCATCTAGGAATGACTGAATTAGTGACTCAGTGATTTTTAATCAGGTTTTTGAATGTTTTAATCTGCTCACCTGCAATAGACATCATTCAGAGAGAACACAGAAGAACATTCCTACCTATACAGCTGTGATCTCTGCAGTTGAGTCTTTGCTGTCCTTAGAATCCCAGAGTTTAGATCCATGCAGCGGAATAACTGTATCCGACAGACATTTCCTTCCTGCTGCTTTCTTGCAAAAGGACTTTGTGCTCTGCTATCTGCCCCAGATCCCATCGCTCTAACTGGTGATTTATAAAATAAAACAGAATATTAACCTGCGGAATGCCAGAGGACCCAGTGGCCACGGATTCCATTTTCGCTCTTTAAAGTTAATGGTATTTGAATGATCATTACACGGATGGGTTTGTGGCGAGACCCTTTTATCAGGGAATTTTCGGGGTGAACGGCTTCTGCAAACTTAAGAACATACAACTATGATTATCTTACCAGAGGCGATGAAGGGAAATCAATATTTACTGAGGTCAAGTGCTTGGTGGCAGGTGAGAGGCAAATACACGGACACACCCCTTGTAATTGGCCATTTATTGTGCACCTAAGTGGAGCCATATAAGTAGAAAATTATCCATCCAAGCTGATAAAATGTAATATTAACAGCAAAAATATTCACCTTTACAACCATGGTGCAAACGAATGCAGGGAGAGCACTTTCTCTCTACTTCATGTAAGTGTCTGGTTACATCCGATCGCAGAGAAAATGAATGATATATTATATAATCCTGTTACCCTCTCCATTGTCTGATATTTCCAGCCACATTGCATATGCAGAGCAGACTTTATATTTTTCAATAGGATCTATTGCTGTGTAAGATTGCTGAGGTTCAGAGCTGTTTCTAGACCTATAGAGTCCAAGGCAAAAAAAACTTCTCCCCCCCCCCCCC
>WWET01003728.1:81880-92889 GCA_011038615.1 Limnodynastes dumerilii | reverse complement strand
TGTCACTTGTTCCCCGGCTTAATGGAAATGTGCAGCTCATTAACTGTATGCAGCCCAGAGGAGTCACCTGCTGCTACACCCGTGGATCAGAGACCACATTTACCCTGTCCACAGCCAATCAAATGACCCCGAAAACCCTGATCCCCATCACAACCTTCCAGGATGGTGACAGAGATGGAAGGCAAACATAATGCACAAAGGCAAGCCAGCCAAATAATAGCGGAGAAAGTATTTACAATAACACAGAATGCAATAAGAAAGCCGACAACAGAAGCGAAATAACACAACAAATCCCACTATTATCTGTGTATAATCACCCATCTCCTTTATCTGATTGTCCTTATGCTGAATCCTCCCCTATCCCCTGCTGTGTTTCAGAGCTCAGGAAACACCGTCTCAATAGTATCAATATCATGGGAATAAGAGAAAATCAGGTGGAAAGTTACACCTAAGAAAAACCATTTTAGGGGAGTCAATTGGCTGTTACTCTATGCATGCAGGCCGACATTGCACACAGACACTGACCAGCGTTACTATCACACTGTTATTTATCACCTCTCATCTTTAATACTATTATTATTATATTATTACACAGATACTGACCAGCGTTACTATTACACTGTTATTTAGAGTTGGGCTGGGAAACATTAATCAACTCTAATACTTGTTAGAGTTTCCAAAAAATGAGATTCGCCTCCCTGGTGTAACTTTCCACCTGTTTTCCTCTTATTTTTACACTTTGGGTCCGGTCTATGGCTGTTATCTCTATCTGTCACTATATGTTATCATGATGGGATTGTATCACCGTATGAACATAAGTAATGTCTGTTAGTTACTCACCAGATCGTATTTGTTTGTCCGCCACAGAAGGGGAATATCCGTGAATTGCTTGTACATGCCCTTCAGGTTGGCGATAACGATCGCGGACAGAATCGCCTTTTTGGAAAACACAAGTAGTGTAGATGAGAAGATCAGAAACTCCGGGTGCTGTCACCACTGAGACGGTTATAAGATCGACAAGCCGACACCATAGGTTAAAAAAGACAATGTGACCACGATATGTTCCACATGGTATGTAAATAAGTATCTGGATTACTGCTGCGATGATCTGATTTCAGACAGATAAATTCCCGGTAATGCCACGGAGACAGCGCCGCTTTATCGCCCGTTATAGATGAGGAAAGATGCTCCAACAGCGACAGGTCGTGTTTTCCCCTCACCCTCATCCTCCCCTTCTATGAGCCTAACCCTAACCTTCCATGTACTGTAGCCTAACCCTAACCTTCCCCCTTCTAACAGCCTAACCTTAACCATTCCCTCTCCACAGCCTAACCCTAACCTTCCTCTTCATTTAACCGTCCCCTCTCTGGAGGCTAACCCTAAGCTTCCCCTCCTAGCCGCCTAGGCCTAGGTGTAGGGCTCCGGTCCAAACGGCTGATTTTCAAAACAGCCGTTTTCTCCCAGCCAGTTGCGAACTGGCTGGGATTTTGATTGCTATGTCTCGATGAGACATAGCAATCAATCCATGGAGCACCGAAAGCTCCGTGCTCCGAACAGTGAGTTATAATAGTCCCCCACTAATTCCCTTAATTCTTACCCTAACCCTCCCCTCTCACTAACCTAACCCTCCCTTCCCCGCAGCCTGACCCTAACCCTCCCTTCCCCGCAGCCTGACCCTAACCTTCCCTACTCCGCAGAGATAATTTACTCACCTGTCCCTTAGTCCAGCGATACCAGCGGCGGAGGTGCGGCAAAGGGATATCGCTGTTTCCGAAGGTGAATGGGTAAAATATGCCGAAGACACACTCACCCATTCTAAAAAAAAGAAAAAAAAATTGAAACTCTGCTTTATTCAAAACAGGGACATCCAAAAAGGAACTTTCGGATGCCCCAGTTTCGGAAAGCAGAGTTTCTAAGCGGGCACTGACAATGGCCTAGGCCTTTTAGATAGAGTGCAATTTGTTACTGGGAGCAGGTACCTTGTCAAAAAAGGGGCTTTCAACATAGTACCTGTTCCCAATAGAGATATCCCTTATCCCCCCGCATTCAGTGCTGATAAAACTGCGATTCAGCTACATATATCAGTGTAGAAAATCTGATCATCCCAGCGGCAACTACACCCCCTAAATATCATCCAGAGGTCTTCAGAGTTGGAATCAAAATTCCAAAAATGAGCAAATCTCATGTTACACTGTAGTAGAGGCACTTGTCTTTTGTGCCAAACTCTGAATGAGTTCGTCTGAGGTAAAACGCGTTATGCACAAATCCCACAAGCTTTTTCATGTGTTGTATTACAAATATGAGGCAGGGAAATAATACATGAGAAAAGTTCTGTGCAATACACAGTGTGGAGATTCCACCCCCCTGTCCACCCACCTTAGCATATAGGCATTGCTGACCTACCAACAGCTGGCGCATTTCACATTGCTCCATTAGTGCACTTCATGACCTCTCCTGTGGATAATTACCTTGGGAAGGCAGGTAAAGAGTTCACCCGCTTTAAGAATGATCACCATGATAATGAGAGCAGAGATGGAGCCAGCGATCTGAAAGAGATGGAAGCTGGCTGGTTGGTGGTGGAAAATGAGGATAATGTAATCATGTAGAGCGGGGATTTTCAATCAGAGGTAGCAAGATATTACTCGGGCCACTGTGGTTACTCTTCACAAGGTGGATAGCAGACGGCAGAGGTCACATTTCATGAAATATCTGAATAGCAAATGTAAAAAATAGACCTCAAAATAACTGCAAAAATATGTTAGGGAAAAAAAGGAATAAACATATAGGGGTAGTGAGCGTGTATCTGCGTGCACCTAGATCCTGTGCACTGGTGCTGTACCCCCTCTCCTGGGATTATTCCACATTCTTGTTGCTTGTGGTCCTTATTTGAGTGAGCTGAACCAATGCAGTAAATTCACTCACAACAGAGAACTAGGGAGGATGAACCAAATCAGAGAGAGACTAAATCTGCCTAGCATCAGCCAAGACTCCACAAACTCCTCTCCAACAATGTATTTCATTATAAGTAATAAGTTGGACTAATATTTAACATTTACTTATTATTATTTTCAATTTCATCTATCTCTGAGTGTACTTTGTATGTTTAATTATGTTTAATCTATCTACATATATTCAGATGTAATCAAAATAATAAGCTGTAAAAATTGATTTTATTGATGTAAAATAAATCATATTAAAGCCTAATAATTGAATTGTTAATATTTTAAGCATTAAAAACATTAAAACATGGTTAATCAAGGTTGTTAATAGATAGTAATATTTCACAGTATATGAATATAATACTAAATTACAGGATTCCATTTTATTTTTTCTTGAAAACGTTAATCTAAAAAAAACGATTTAAACAAAAAAACAAACAAACAAACAATGGGTCATTGGGCCTGATCCAGACCTACGCTCGGGTGCGTTTTTACGATGGGCGTAAGCGTAAAAACGACCATTTGTACTTACTGCGCATTCGCGGGGAAGATGTTACGCTACAAAATGCTGAGCGTATGGGCCTTGAGCGTACCAGCTTCGCAACAACGCTCGAGGGGGCGTGTCTTCCGTACGAAACCCGTAAATACGCACCGAGGGCGGGGTGAGGCATTTATATCGTACAGTATGGGCGCGCTAAGCGTTGTAACTACGCAATGAGCTTACAGACACCCGCGGTTATGATCAGAAGAGTTAGGGTGGAGTTTATTGGGCATAAGAAAGGAAAACTAAGTACGACCAAGGGGAGTGCATCGGAGGTACGCCGGCGTAAATACGCTACGCACATGAGCGTTTCACAGGCGTAGGTCTGGATCAGGCCCATTGTTACTAAATTATATTTATGCAGACTAAGGGTCAGATTTACTAAGCGGTGGGAAAGGAAAAGTTTGCCTATAGCAACCAATCTGATTCTAGCTGACATTTCAAGTATGTAATAGGAAAGTGAGTGCTAGAATCTGATTGGTTGCTATAGGCAACATCTCCATTTTTCCTTTCCTGCAGCTTAGAAAATCTGGCCCCTGGAGAGTAACAGGTTGGCCAGACATGCTGTGTATACTGTACTAAGCAATAGCATTTTTCTAATAATACAAATATATAACCATTAGAATGGTAGGGAAGACTACATATGATGACACTGCATTTGGATAGAAGAGCTGTAGAGGAAGGCCATAATATGTTTACCCCTTGGGAATCACATGACTTTTAAGATGTGCAAGTCTGTGGTCACTTAACACTGCAAGTATGATGGGTGTAAGATTTGCATTATCCAAGCCGGATATAGTCCAAAACACAAAGTTTTTACCTCAACAAGTCTCCTCTTTTAGGAAACACGACGAGGTTGTCAAATCAAAAAGCAATGGTAGTTTGTTTTTTTGACATTAAAAACTAGCAGATGTGACAGGTTTCAGCACTATTCATCCAGCCAGCTGGCAAGCTCAGTATGACTACAGAATAAATTAGCAAGTAAAATAAGCTCCTTCTCACTTCCATGGTCTTACCACAATATGACTGGACTGCTGCCGTGTGGATACAGGAAGGATTGGGTTTCCCACATGCATTTCACAACCAAAGTTTACAACAATGCATACAATAGAATAATAAAGGAGACTTGTGTGTTTGTACTGTATTAACCATTGTGCTTCTGTGTGCTCTTGCCAAGAGAAACCTGATGTCATTCTATTTATAAACAAACAAATAAATACATTAATATAAAACATTTGAGACACACACAACTCATTAACTCCAGAAAAGAGCTTCAAACGATCTCTAAAATCAGGATCGTAGATGGCAAACGTAGAAAAGTCGCGCCATTGTTACAAACAGTTGAAAAGTTCAAAGGACACACTTTTGCTGAGAATTTTCTCTTGGATCAGAATTATAAACTTTTTATTTACTTATACTGCAGTACTTCTTCCTATTGTAACAAGGTTGGGCATGTACAACACGGATGGCAGGGCTAAGCACAGCCATAACTAAGGGAGTGCAATAAGGGCAGCTAACAAGGATGAAAAGTTGAAGCTGGTTGGTCCGCTGTGTGATTATATAGCACTTTCCCTTATGTATCAATCCCTAATATCCTATAGAGCAGGCATAGGCAACCTGCGGCTCTCCAAGTGCTGTGGAACTACAAGTCCCAGCATGCTTTAGCTGCAAAAGCATAGCTGGTACCTAACAAGGTTTGATGGGAATTGTAGTTTTGCAACACCTGGAGAGCCGCAGGTTCCCTATGCCTGCTATAGAGTGTAAGCCTGTGTCAGGGCCCTCTTACCCACCCAGTCTGTCTGTTACCACCCAGTCCTGTTATAACGATTGATAAAATTGTAAAGCGCTACGTAATCTGATGGCACTATAGAAAACCCCGTTAATAAATAAATAAAGGGGGACGCAAGTAAGCTAATAGTAAAGGTTAATTTGCTTACCAGTTTAACACTAGGGGGCACCAGATCTCCTTTTTGCCCCTAAAGGTTTTTCTAAGCTATACAATATATTCTCAACACAACTCACATTCCCAATACCAGTATATCAGAACGCAAACCGCTAACAGTTTCACTGTTTGTCACTGAAGAGGTTCATGCTAAGCATAGCAGTTTCAGCACATTTGGCATCCAAACATTAAAGGGCACATTCGACCGAGCACAACATGCCTCTGGAACATTTGCGCATTGTCAAATCTTTCTTCCATCCCATAGGGCCATAAAGTTACTCTGAGATATTACGGATATAAATGGGAATCGCCCCGCTCTATGCTGATTTAACATTTACACATAGATCTGCATTTGCCTTGAAAGAATTAAAAGACTGTGTGTTATTGATCTTTAGGTTTCTGCAGATATGTAACAGGGTAGACATGCCAGGAGGGGTACACAATATGAGGGATAATCTAGGGAGACTGGAGGAATGGGTAAATGTGTGGCAAAAATGCTAAATTATGCACAAAAACCCAAAAGCTCAATATATCACTAATGGCACTATATTAGAAACTACTGAGAAGGAAAGGGATCTAATTTGGTGTGACTTAAAAGGTAGACAAGCAATGTAACAAAGCAATGAGAAAGGCAAGTCAGATGCTTGGCTGCTGCATTCTCAGTGATGTCACTGACTCCTAGTGACTGCATAGGCTGCATTCTCAGTGATGTCACTGACTCCTAGTGACTGCATAGGCTGCATTCTCAGTGATGTCACTGACTCCTAGTGACTGCATAGGCTGCATTCTCAGTGATGTCACTGACTCCTAGTGACTGCATAGGCTGCATTCTCAGTGATGTCACTGACTCCTAGTGACTGCATAGGCTGCATTCTCAGTGATGTCACTGACTCCTAGTGACTGCATAGGCTGCATTCTCAGTGATGTCACTGACTCCTAGTGACTGCATAGGCTGCATTCTCAGTGATGTCACTGACTCCTAGTGACTGCATAGGCTGCATTCTCAGTGATGTCACTGACTCCTAGTGACTGCATAGGCTGCATTCTCAGTGATGTCACTGACTCCTAGTGACTGCATAGGCTGCATTCTCAGTGATGTCACTGACTCCTAGTGACTGCATAGGCTGCATTCTCAGTGATGTCACTGACTCCTAGTGACTGCATAGGCTGCATTCTCAGTGATGTCACTGACTCCTAGTGACTGCATAGGCTGCATTCTCAGTGATGTCACTGACTCCTAGTGACTGCATAGGCTGCATTCTCAGTGATGTCACTGGCTCCTAGTGACTGGATAGGTTGCATTTTAAGTGATGTCCCTGACTCCTAGTGACTGAATAGGCTGCACTTGTATTAGATAAATACAAGTATATGCAGCAGGAGATTAACAACCATATTGAAGATCAAAAAATACAGTTATTTATTACAGAAATATTTCACTTCTTCTTTTTCGGCAGAATGAATGGCTTCATGGAATTTATAGTGTAAGAGAGCTGGCGTTATGAGAAAGATGATTCATTTCCTCCCTTATTGTGGATCTCATTTGCTTATCACAATCTAGGAGTGAAATGTGTCTTCATATGAATTCAAATGGGAAAAGTTGCATATTTCCAAGACACTTACCCAATAGGAATGTCCCCCACGATGCCAACGCTGTAATTTTCATGCAAACTGATTCCATAGGATATGGCAGTAGAGATGATGAGCTGGAGAGAGAGAGTGAGAGAGAGAGAGTGTGAGAGAGAGAGAGAGAGTGAGAGAGAGTGAGAGAGAGTAGATAGAGAGAGAGAGTGAGAGAGAGAGAGAGAGAGAGACCAAACAATGACGTGAAACGGGTTTTACAGAATATGTTGCATTGGACAGAAAATATGACATTTCTGACACAGATCAAAGCTCATTAGATTTCTGCATCCGAGATCCTAAATCTGAGATACCAGCAAACCCCTAACTCTGTCCTATTATAGCCAGAAACACCCCACTTTAGGTAAAGCTCCTTTCATTTTGTGGCCCAGAATTCAAGGTACCCATAAAAATCAGGGCAGTCAGGAGGCAACGTATATAATATTCAACTATTTTGTATCATAACCAATGGTGGATTGATTATTAGCCTTACAGGGATTTCTGAGTATATCACCATTTCAGGCCACCAGCTGCTGTGAGAAAACAAGGATACTTTCTGGGTGGTGGTCACTAGGATGATTAATATATTGAGTGGTAGTTACTAAGATGCTCTCTGTATTGGGTGGTGGTCACTATGATGCTCTGTGCTGGGTGGCGGTCACTATGATGCTCCGTGTATTGGGTGGTGGTCACTATGATGCTCTGTGTATTGGGTGGCAGTCACTATGATGCTCCGTGTATTGGGTGGTGGTCACTATGATGCTCTGTGTATTGGATGGTGGTCACTATGATGCTCTCTGTATTGGATGGTGGTCACTATGATGCTCCATGTATTGGGTGGTGGCCACTATGATGCTCCATGTATTGGGTGGTGGTCACTATGATGCTCCGTGTATTGGGTGGTGGTCACTATGATGCTCTGTGTATTGGATTGCGGTCACTATGATGCTCCATGTATTGGGTGGTGGTCACTATGATGCTCCGTGTATTGGGTGGTGGTCACTATGATGCTCTGTGTATTGGGTGGCGGTCACTATGATGCTCCGTGTATTGGATGGTGGTCACTATGATGCTCTGTGTATTGGATGGCGGTCACTATGATGCTCTATGTATTGGGTGGTGGTCACTATGATGCTCCGTGTATTGGGTGGTGGTCACTATGATGCTCTGTGTATTGGGTGGCGGTCACTATGATGCTCCTTGTATTGGATGGTGGTCACTATGAAGCTCTGTGTATTGGGTGGCCTTCACTATGATGCTCTGTGTATTGGGTGGTGGTCACTATGATGCTCTCTGTATTGGTTTGTGCTTTCTATATGTAAGAATTTTAAATGTCATTTGAAGTAAAACGTATCCTAATTACTCTGACCATTTATTCGTAGGAAAACGCGTTGCCCATTGGCATGTTCTGTGCTCAGTAAATGATCTCAGTACAGCGTCCCTCTTACCACCACCATTTCAATCGGTATCGGCATGCACAGCTTCAGACGCAATCTCTGATTGACTTCTTTTACGGCAAAGAGGAAGACCAGGGCGATGAGGCTCACGGTCAGCGTGCCAATGTTGGTCTTGTGGATTCTGCGAAACAAACTGATCAGGGACTAAAAGAAAGAAAGAAAAAAGAAATCATCTATTGACTATTAGCCACAGTCCTATGCTATGTGTATGGACATACAGTGTATAGCTAAAGCCTCACATGCTGGGCTCCGCACACCTCTCTGAGACACGTTATTGATTCTAGTGGCCTTTTAGACAAAAATTAACCTTCTTTTATTAAGTTGCATTTGGTTTACGAGACCTGAACATTAACTATATTCAATGAACTGAATGTATGAACTTTGTTTCAATGTATATGTATTAGTTACTTACTCTGCAGATTGGTTAATAATCAATAATGTTCTGTGTTAAAGCTAAATGAATAAATTGATCTGTTCATATCAATTAGAATTTTATATCCGAGTGTATTAAGATAGCGCAGCTGCAGGACCCGATACGATAGAATTTGTCACGTTCACAGTCCGGTTCTGTGTTTGGTGTTAGCTGCAAATTGCAAGAGATGATCTGACGCGAGAACACATAATTATTGTGCGAACATCAGCCCAGGTCAAGACACAGGAAACAGGGGTCTACCTGGGATCAAAGGTAGGACCACAATGCACGGAGGTCTGTCTGCCCGCACGGAGGAGAGGAGGGAACTCCCTGTCTCGTGCAGACTTTAGCTCAGTTACGCTGCCATAAGGCATAAAGCCTTAAGTCTTTCGTGTGGATCATCAGTCCGTACGACCGCTAATCCACGTGGAGGGCTTAAAACACGCCGATACTATAACAATTTACATGTTCCCCTCACCCACCTGGCTTTTTTTTTTGATGAGCGGAGGGGAAGGCCGCCTTATCATCTGTCAGGCACGTGCGCAAAATGCATTTTGCATTTTTTGCCAGTTTGTACCATGTATATTATTGTTAGAGCAATTGGATCAAACAATCACTTGTTTCTACCTCGATATGTGATTGGCTAGATTGGATTGTTCCAGGGAGATCCATAATGCTCTGTTTGACCAGAGATTGGTTTAGTAAATCCGTCATTCTCTGATTGACTACAAATTGATAAAGTTCCACAGACATTATAACAATCTGATTGGCTACAGATTTGCCAATAGGTATGTACTCTAATGCCCTGAATACAATTTGATTGTACCCACCCACTTTAAATACAGGCACAGTACATACAGATGCTTTAAATAGTGTCCTTATCTGAGCTGTACTGATTACTACGTGTAAGACAGAACTCACATAGATCAGCGATAGAGGCTGCGATCTCTCACTGAGGGGAAGTCCGAATATATGTTTTAGCTGAGACACAGTTACGTGGATAGTGGCTGCTGTGGTGTACCCCCGCACCAGTGGCTCTGACAGGTACGTGACAACAAATCCAACCTGTAACAACCCCAGAATGATCTGTAAGAGACAGAGGGAAAACATGTTACAAGTCAGAGACAGAATAACTTTATAATAAGTCATAGAATTTCACTAATGTCATGTTTAATTCATATATATATATATATACACAATATGGTCAATATAGAGGTGGATGAGATCAAGACCAAGTGTAGACACATATGAAGGTGGAGCTGAAAACCCAAATGTGAGTCTTCCCTCCTGCAATAGACATTCCATTGTTTCTTGTGCTGGACCTATAGGGTCATTGTAGACCCCCAAGATAGCACCTCACCATATTGTGTCACCGTCCCTTACCTGGAATAAGCCGACCAGCAATGTTAATGCAGCCACCACCTCCACCCGAGCCTGGTCTCTTGCCACCGTATCAATGATTGTTTCATTAGCGGATATCATAAAGTTATCGTTCGGTACCAGTGACTCTGTGACACTGCCGACCATGATGGACACGACGGCAAAGGACCCTGAAAAAAAAGCATAAAAGGGGATATGGAATTGTTGCTTATGAGGCGTCTTCGAAACCCTTTTGTTTTGGTTGGCAGAATTATTGCATCATCAGCGGTCACAAAAATATTGCACTACAGAGCCCAGACGAAATCCGTAGCCGTGACCGTTCAGCCAGAGCTTATCCTCAGGAACACCTTTCATGTGCACTTGTCATAAAGTCATTTATTGCATTGCATTTTTGGGTAACTCACCTATGGAAACGTGTCTCGATGTGCCAAAAAAAGTATAAACAAACACTGGGAAGAAGGATGAATATAACCCGTATACGGGAGGAACCCCAGCCAGAAGAGCGTAAGCCAAACCTATGGAGGAAAGTAAATGGGGTGAGACTGAGCCAAAACAAAGGGTAGAAAGCAGCAAGTGCGATGGATCCAGACTTCTGAATTCTGTGCAATAGGATCCTTGTGCAGAGATACCGAAGTATCCGCTGTTCAGGGGCATTTTAAGGAGTGAGGGGGCCCTTGTGCAGGATTTATACATAGGCCCCCATCCCATGTCCCAAACGCAA
>WWET01003728.1:39511-71640 GCA_011038615.1 Limnodynastes dumerilii | reverse complement strand
ATTGCTCGCTTTGTGAACCTACGAAAATCTTATTGTTGTTGAAATAATGCCGCCAGTGAAAAAAAATACTCAGACTGTAATGGAATCTTGGATAAAAAATGACCCAGACAATTTACCACTGAGGGCGCTGTGATTTTCTGCAAGGTTTGTGACAAGCGAATACCTTCTTTAAAAAAATACCAGATCGATTCCCATATATTGTGAAAATAAACGTTAATTCTAATAATAAATAGTATTTTGATTGTGCATATTTCGCCCTTTTTTAGTGTATATTTGCATGCATATTTTAGCATTTTGATAGTGCATATAATCCGATGTCTAATCATTACATACAACAGAAAAGGACAATAAATCCAATTTATTTATTATGTAAACGTATCATTTTTACAATGTTTCTATCCATGAAAACCTTTTCATTATATACACTATGTTCCCATGTCTATAACCAGATTAAAGGCTGCAAAGTGTGTACATTCTTTCAGGTTCCAAACAACTCCAGATATCGTAATAGCAATGGGGCCCTCAACAGGGGGCCCCAACATGACAGGCTCCCGACACATGTATGACATAACAGCGACGTTTGCAGAACATAGAAAAATACTGGCTGCCGGTCAGAACAGTCTGATGTGTAAAATACATATTAATAATACAAAAACCGTGTCAGAGAAAATGCGGATGGGATTTGTTTCTTTTCTTTTTTTTTTTTAAAAAAGCCCTTTTATAATATTTCAACAATACGGATACAATTCGGGAAAAAAAACACAATTAACAAAAATACTTCAAATACTCATTTGCTTTTTTTTTTTGTAGTCTTTCAGTATAAAGTATTCTTCATGATTGTACAACACCAGAAGGAATATTTAGAAGTCGAACCTGTTCACTATACTAAATAACACCTCATAAAGGGTCAGCTGCATCACTGAGACCAGAGTGTGAAAATAAGAGGAACTCAGGTGGAAAGTTACACCTGGGTACAACCATGTTGAATTTCAGGGGGGTGAAAGTAATGTTATTATTTGCATGCAGAGAGAATACTTTGCTTTTGCTTATTGCCCACAGATACTGACCAGCGTTACTATTACACTGTTATTTAGACTTAGACTCTCATCTCTAATACTGTTTCCAACAGATGAAATTTGCCTCCCCTGCCATTCAACATGGTTTTGCCCAGGTGTAACTTTCCACCTGATTTCCTCTTATTTTCACACTCTTCATCCAGTCCCAAGCGCCTTGAGATGTTGACGGCTTCCAGTAAATTCACAGACTGCATATTCATGATTTATTATTCTCTATGCACCATGTGTGTAGGTAATGGGTCCAATTTCTGAACAAATGATTTATGTAAAATTATATTTCTTTATTCTGTATTTATTCCCTTGATAATGAAGGGCCAGATCCAGAATTTAGATTTTTTTCTTCAAGTTCCATATGATCCAATCGGATTGCAGCTGTAATTCCATATCACATATAAGCAGGCTTTTACGCTAACCAATCGGAACACATTCTGACTGATAAGACATAAGTGGGAAAGGGTGGAGTTTGTAAGTGGGTGTTCCCTCTTAGTCAGTGTATCATGTAGGTGTTCCCTCTTAATATGTACCAATCCAGACTTCTGTTCTGCATGTGCTTAAGTTGGAAAACCTAAGGTAGCGACTGGCCGTTATGGGTCTGTCAGTGCGAGTGTGTAAAATGTGAACACAGGGATGATTGTATTGTGCGGCCTAGCGCTTGTGCTCCGGGGTCCAATCACAAAAACACCTAAAGTCTGGATCGGGCCTGGAATTAAACCTCATGTGTTATTGAGAGGCAATAATTGGACAACACAAAAAAGAAACTTTGCAAAACACAGAAATAGGTCTTTGGATTTCATGCTTTCTGACGTTACAAGTGTCACTGAAAACTAAAATTCCGCCGTTTAAACATCGTCCTTTCTATCACGCACTTTCCCCTCTTCCAGAATATGTTGGAATAGCTCCAATTTTGGGTATTTCGTCTGGACTGCTGGGGGAGTGGCCTAACCGGCTGGGTGCCGCCCACTTCCCTGTTATAATGGTTTGGCGCGTCTCTCTGGCCAGGACTGGAATGCTGGCACCGGGCAATAGTCGATTGGCAGTGATTTCTGAGCTCTATAAAAACATCTTATAACTCATTGGTCTGTTTGTTTTGAATAACTTTACGTCTGGTTATCAGATATACGCCTACACACGGGAGAACCAATACTTGTTACGGTGTGCCCTTTGAATGAACTAGAAACAAGTGTCAGAGTATTCCATGTCTGAGGACAGAATTGCATTAAGGCTTATGATACGCATAACAACAGGGGACCGATTCACAGTTATGTAGATTTCGTCTTCCGTACGTTGTTTTAAGAATTGAGCTACTACACAATCTTACGCAATCTATGTACAGAAATGGTACGTAGATAGCAAAAATAAGCTATTACGCATGCGTAGTAGCTCAATTCTTAAAACAGCGTGCGTAACAGGGAAACTACGTCACTGTGAATCCGCACCAGGGATCCTAAGACTAGGTTGCATAATAGATGGCAGAGCCTAGTTAATGGACAGACTGCAGTCTCATTATATAATAGCATTTTAAAGACAGCATCAGGACTTAGGGGGCGGAGCTTTGTGTATCATGTGACTTGCCTAATACGTTCTAATTCATAATAAAGGAATGCCAGGTATATATTGGTTCATCCCACAAAACGGCGCCCTCTTGTGTGCGGATATATATAACTCCAGATACTAAGACATTTTTCGGGATTGTTTCTTTTTGTACAGTGACATTACACACAAACATGATTCCTTGTGATTTCTCCATAATTTGGTCGTAAACGCTTATGACCATGAAATCCGACCGTAATCACCCTCTTTTGGCTTCTCCCTTGCACTATACACCGCCCCGGTAAGAGCTGTGAATGCATTGGAATGACATCGACGTATAACTCCTAAAAATAAGGATAGAAATTACTTTTTTTTTTCTCTCTGTTTACAAAGGTACAAAATGTATAAAAAAAAAAGTCTGTTCAGTTTATTTGAAACTCTCTTGTCCTGATGATGATCTTCAGAACGGAGTCTTCAGTCACAAGATTTTTGGATGATACATAGTTAGAGCGGACGGTTGCGTTGTTGCCACTAACGCATTTCGCCTCTCTCCCCCATAGCGAGCACCTTTGCGTGTTGGCTTTTTATGCTGTCTTCGGCAGAGCGCTTGGTAAATGGTTACCTGAGATTGCAGACCTTCTCCTGCTCAGTCACGTCTCAGGCCCGCTGGTTAGTGGACCTCTGCTAGCAAATATTTTACCCGGTGCTTGCATACACAGATGACCCTCGTATCTTCCTGTGGTTCTGCCTCTGTGGCAGGGGAGGTTTCAGGAATTAGCATCATTTCTCACTAATCTGTACAAGAAGAAAAACACAAAGAGAAGGTCGGGTTAATGTTGTTACACCAGGATCCTCTGTGGATAGAACCTTGGTGCAGAAATTGCAGCAACAACACAAACAATAGATTGGGAGCCATATATCCAACCAAAGCTATGATTTGGGGGGCGAGATTTCATGCTGCATGGGGGCTAATTTATCAGTGTGCAGCAGTGAGGCTCATTGTCTATTCCTGCTTGTGGCTGCGATGTATAGCCAGGCAGTTATGTCAGGTGCGGATAAGGAAGCGTGAAAGCTTAATTAACCTGTCTGGGACCAGGCACGACCCCCAAACTCCCTACCGGTTCTAGTGCGGGGAGAGGGGAAGGAGTAATGAGGTCATCCTAGGTTTATAATCCTCCTGGGGGGGGGGTCCTCTTTTTCTTAAAATCGTTCCCACGCTCCCTCCCTGATATACTAAGTGTTTGGTTGGCGGTAAGCAATTGCAAGTAGCTTTTGTCATCGCAGGGTGTCATGGCGGCACCCGATGCGTAACTGTTTTGTTGAGGGCATACGAGAGATCGCTGGGTTTTGCTTGGTTCGGGTGAACCTGCCGCTTTCCAGTGATAGCGTTTGGGTTGGAGCGCCTGGTAAGTGGTAAAAGCTGTATTGTTTGTACTTGCTTTGCTTATGAGGCCCCCATCTAAATTAAACAGTAAAGAAGTTCATAAAGTCGAATCTAAATCAATTCCCCTCCATAAAAATTCCAATCAATAAATATAATTTCATTAACCCATAAGAAGTTGTCAGTCTGGGTTATTGTGTAATGTATTATTGGGAGTGTTGGGGTTCAGTGTCTGGTCCTCACACATGGGAAGTTTAGGGTACCTTGAGTCGGATCATAAGTCCACTGCCACTAGGATCGTAACTAATTGCTACTACTACTTATGAGGACCCAGATACATGTATGTGCGGAAGGGAAATGCAGACATTCTGCACAACTGAACCGTATTCAAGCTTAAGAAAGCTCTAAGAAGGCGCGGTTAAGCCTCTATATATAACCTGTATATATAACCTGTATATATAACCTGTATATATAACCTGTATATATAACCTGTACATATAACCTGTATATAAGCCTCTATATATAACCTGTATATATAACCTGTATATAAGCCTGTATATATAACCTGTATATATAAGCCTGTATATATAACCTGTATATATAACCTGTATATATAAGCCTGTATATATAACCTGTAACCTGTATATGTAGCCTGTATATATAACCTGTATATATAACCTGTATATGTAGCCTGTATATATAACCTGTATATATAACCTGTATATGTAGCCTGTATATATAACCTGTATATATAAGCCTATATATAAACTGTATATATAACCTATATATATATAGCCTGTATATATAAGCCTGTGTATATAGCCTGTATATATAACCTATATATATAACCTGTATATATAACCTGTACATATAGCCTGTATATATAACCTGTACATATAACCTGTATATATAGCCTGTACATATAACCTGTACATATAACCTGTATATATAGCCTGTACATATAACCTGTACATATAGCCTGTATATATAAGCCAGTATATATAGCCTGTATATATAACCTGTATATGTAGCCTGTATATATAACCTGTATATATAACCTGTATATATAGCCTGTATATATAACCTGTATATGTAGCCTGTATATATAACCTGTATATATAACCTGTATATATAGCCTGTATATATAACCTGTATATGTAGCCTGTATATATAACCTGTATATATAACCTGTATATATAGCCTGTATATATAACCTGTATATGTAGCCTGTATATATAACCTGTATATATAACCTGTATATATAGCCTGTATATATAACCTGTATATGTAGCCTGTATATATAACCTGTATATATAACCTGTATATATAGCCTGTATATATAACCTGTATATGTAGCCTGTATATATAACCTGTATATATAACCTGTATATATAGCCTGTATATATAACCTGTATATGTAGCCTGTATATATAACCTGTATATATAACCTGTATATATAGCCTGTATATATAACCTGTATATGTAGCCTGTATATATAACCTGTATATATAACCTGTATATATAGCCTGTATATATAACCTGTATATGTAGCCTGTATATATAACCTGTATATATAACCTGTATATATAGCCTGTATATATAACCTGTATATGTAGCCTGTATATATAACCTGTATATATAACCTGTATATATAGCCTGTATATATAACCTGTATATGTAGCCTGTATATATAACCTGTATATATAACCTGTATATATAGCCTGTATATATAACCTGTATATGTAGCCTGTATATATAACCTGTATATATAACCTGTATATATAGCCTGTATATATAACCTGTATATGTAGCCTGTATATATAACCTGTATATATAACCTGTATATATAGCCTGTATATATAACCTGTATATGTAGCCTGTATATATAACCTGTATATATAACCTGTATATATAGCCTGTATATATAACCTGTATATGTAGCCTGTATATATAACCTGTATATATAACCTGTATATATAGCCTGTATATATAACCTGTATATGTAGCCTGTATATATAACCTGTATATATAACCTGTATATATAGCCTGTATATATAACCTGTATATGTAGCCTGTATATATAACCTGTATATATAACCTGTATATATAGCCTGTATATATAACCTGTATATATAACCTGTATATATAGCCTGTATATATAACCTGTATATGTAGCCTGTATATATAACCTGTATATATAACCTGTATATATAGCCTGTATATATAACCTGTATATATAACCTGTATATATAGCCTGTATATATAACCTGTATATGTAGCCTGTATATATAACCTGTATATATAACCTGTATATATAGCCTGTATATATAACCTGTATATATAACCTGTATATATAGCCTGTATATATAACCTGTATATATAACCTGTATATATAGCTTGTATATATAACCTGTATATGTAGCCTGTATATATAACCTGTATATATAGCTTGTATATATAACCTGTATATGTAGCCTGTATATATAACCTGTATATATAACCTGTATATGTAGCCTGTATATATAACCTGTATATATAACCTGTATATATAAGCCTGTATATAAGCCTGTATATATAAGCCTGTATATATAACCTGTATATATAACCTGTATATATAGCCTGTATATATAACCTGTATATATAACCTGTATATATAGCCTGTATATATAACCTGTATATGTAGCCTGTATATATTACCTGTATATATAACCTGTATCCGCACCTATCTTAAAGCTTCCTCCCCCTTCTTTAAGGCCCAGGAGCACTTAAAAGCGCATAGGGCTTCCCTAACGTTCCGTTCGTATAAGAACGTTCTTTACCCTCCCCCGCTACTTTCCATACCTTACCCCCCCCCCTCTTCTTAATTCCTCCCTGCGGCTGCCGTGGCCACGCCTCTTTCTACTTCTTTAAAGACCGGATGTACTCAAACGACGCAGTTAAATGGTAGGTAGGTTGTATAAATGACCCACTACACAGGCGTATAAGGTCATTTCAGGAAAAGACTAAAGAAGCGGCTGCTTTTCAAGTGTGAAACACAGTCCACAAAGTATGGAAAACGCTCACATTTCGGAATTCCGGATCCCGTTCTTGGCTTGGAAGGGTCTGAGAGCAGCAAATTCATCGAGGAAACAAGTTCATTTTAAGTAAACAAAGAGATAATTCCTTAAATGTCCGTTCATGGGAATGAGGTGATTTCATCCATTTCAGGCTGGATCGCGCAAACCAATTCGCGATCGGATCCCTGACCAACAACGCAATTATAAGGCCGCGATAACGTCTGATGTTTATGGCTTATCTTAACCCAATCACAGTGCATTGTTTAAAGAGGCAACGCCAATTTGCAGATGTTTCGATCGGGTCGTGCGAATGGCTGAAGGGAAAAGCGTAAGCGATCTGATCCAAACACAAAACAGGATAAAATGAGATCTCAGAATCAGGTCCTTGATCTCTGGACTAAATCTTAGGCCCGTGTTCAGAGTATGGACATATAACATATACGTCCGGTGTTTAGCGATTTTTAACCCTCATTTTTTAACGTAATCTACGTGCGGTACTTTGAATAAAAGGCCTTAATGTGCAAAACCAAAATGCGATAAGATATCAATATGCCAATATGGCGATAAAACCCGTTCATGATATCCCCTTGTTGGACACACTGTCCTACGTCACTCAAAAGAGCTACATCAACGTAAACGTTAGTTGTGCTAATTTATTCCAGAGATCATTTACCAGCTGTCATTTTGTGGTGTTGGCCTCCGACCTCCCTCTTTCATTTGATTGGCTGACAGATGGCGCAGGACCTTCTGCCTGTATAGTCAGCAGTGTGTGTAGCGAGATAGCGGGGAGAGTGGTCGCAGCAAAGTCGTGCCTCTCATATCGGTTAATCATTGTCTTCCCTGGATCAGTCATTTGTTAGAAGGGAGAACAGTCTCCAGGAAACATATTTTTGTTTGTGGTTTGTCGGTGCGATGGTCTGTTTCGCGACAGACCATTGTACGGCAGCTAAATGGTGACCGGCGGCAAGTGATGCGACTCCTGGGGTCGTAAAGGTCTCTGCGCTGACAGGAAAGTTTTTTTTTTTAACAGATGCCTAAACCTAACCCTCCATGCCCCACAGCCTAACCCTAACCCTCCATGTCCCCCACAGCCTAACCCTAACCCTCCATGACCCCCACAGCCAAACCCTAACCCTCCATGCCCCACAGCCTAACCCTAACCCTCCATGCCACACAACCTAAACCTAACCAACCCTCCATGCCCCACACAGCCTAACCCTCCATGCACCACAGCCTAACCCTAACCCTCCATGTACCACAGCCTAACCCTAACCCTCCATGCCCCACAGCCTAACCCTCAATGCCCCACACAGCCTAACCCTCCATGCACCACAGCCTAACCCTAACCCTCCATGCCCCACAGCCTAACCCTCAATGCCCCACACAGCCTAACCCTCCATGCACCACAGCCTAACCCTAACCCTCCATGTACCACAGCCTAACCCTAACCCTCCATGCCCCACAGCCTAACCCTCAATGCCCCACACAGCCTAACCCTCCATGCACCACAGCCTAACCCTAACCCTCCATGTACCACAGCCTAACCCTAACCCTCCATGTCCCACAGTCTAACCCTCCATGTCCCCAGCCTAACCCTCTATGTCTCGCAGCCTCGCCCTCTATTTACTGCAGCCTAACCCTCCATATCCCTCAGCTTAACCCTAACCTTTCCCTTAGGCCCTAACCCTAACATTAGCCCGCCGCAGCCTACCACTCTTGGGAGCAGGTCCAAATAGCTACCTGTACTTAATAGCAATTATCTGCTTGCCAAGGTTTTCTACAATGATACAAGCACCATTCAGCCGTATCCCTGTGTATCCCCGTATCCCTGTATCCCTGTGTATTCCTGTATCCCTGTGTATCCCCGTATCCCTGTGTATTCCTGTATCCCTGTGTATCCCCGTAACCCTGTGTATCCCCGTATCCCTGTGTATCCCCGTATCCCTGTGTATCCCTGTGTATTCCCGTATCCCTGTGTATCCCCGTATCCCTGTGTATCCCCGTATCCCTGTGTATCCCTGTATCCCCGTTTATCCCCGTATCCCTGTGTATCCCTGTGTATCACCGTATCCCTGTGTATCCCCGTATCCGTGTATCACCGTATCCCTGTGTATCACCGTATCCCTGTGTATCACCGTATCCCTGTGTATCCCTGTATCCCCGTGTATTCCTGTATCCCTTTGTATCCGTGTATCCCTGTATCCGTGTATCCCTGTGTATCCCCGTATCCCTGTGTATTCCTGTATCCCTGTGTATCCCCGTATCCCTGTATCCGTGTATCCCTGTATCCGTGTGTATCCCCGTATTCCTGTGTATCCCTGTGTATCCCCGTTTCCCTGTATCCCTGTGTATAGGACCGGCGGCCTCATGTCCATATGTTTATGGCTTCTGTGGAATGCTGAGCTCCTTTGAGCAGTCCGCCTGTGTCCTGTATTTAGAATCAGGTTTTGATTGGGTAAATCTCCCAAATCTTGATTTAATATAAAATAGCACCATTCATCGCCCAAGGACCCCGACCCCTTAATTCAATGGCTCCCTCGACATCGTCCTACAAAACCCCCCGGGGTATCACTTACTCAGAGTCTGCAGACATCTCGGATATGCTGTGCGAGGTGGCGGAATGAGGTGTGGACGAGCACAGCATAGACGGGGTGGAGGAGTTCTGGACGGGAGGGTTGGCGATCTGCTGAGCTGAACTGGTGGAGGAGAGGACGGATGTATTGAATGAAGCAAGAATGGATGACAGGATATCTAGCTGCTCCGTGGAGGGGTGGCGGCTGGGGACAGCATCTAGATGCTCTCTGGAAGGGTGTCTTACAGAGAGAGGGTCGAGGTTATCTCTAGACGGAAGCCTTTTTGAAAGAGTGTCCAAATTCTCTCTAGAGGTTTGCCTTCTAGAAAGAGTCTCTAGGTTATCCGTGAAGGAATGTGTACTAGGCACTGTGTCCAGGTGTTCCCTGGAGTTAGATCTTCGGGATAAAAAGTCTAATTGCTCTCTTGAAGGCTGCCTAGCCGACGCTAATTGGTCTCTAGAAGCTTGTCTTCTAGACTGAATGTCCAGTTGTTCCCTAGAGTTCTGTCTATTTAGTAAAGAGTCCATTCGCTCTCTAGATACTTGTTGCCTGTTGGGCAAACTATTTATCCATTCACGTGACAGGTCTCTGACAGGCCCGGGGTCAACCTGCTCTCTTGACCCGTAGCGGTCGTGTAATGCTTCTAGATGCTCTCTAGAGGCATGCCTTCTAGGAACTAAGTTCATATGATCTCTGCGATCCATCGCCACATCTGACTGGTCCAGATGCTCTCTAGATCCGTGTCGGCTTGCTATGCTTTCTAAATGTTCTCTGGATCCGTGTCGGCTCGATATAACCTCCAGCTGCTCTCTAGATCCGTGCCGGCTCGGAATGGTGTCCAGATACTCGCGGGATCCGTGTCTGCTGGGTACAGCCTCCAGCAGGTCTCTGGAATTGTTTCTGCTCAGTTGCTCTTTAGACATCTGCTTGCGCATTAGCAGGTCCAGCTGCTCGCGGGACGAATATCGGCTGTTGGGTTGAGACAAACTCCCGGCTCCGGAATACATTCTGCCGTACGAAGCGGCGGGGACGGCCCTGTGACCCAAGGTGGACGTCTTATACCAGGATAATTCGTTGGTCATTTTACCCATGGACGACAAACCCGGTGGGTACTGAAGACGGTTCTTCAAGATCCCTTCAAGGAACAAATACAAAATAAATAGCGATGAGCAAAAATATTTTTGTTATTGTTTTGGTATTTCTTAACTCAAGTAAAATAGGTGAAAAAGTACACAAAAAGTTTGGAAAATCTGCGCACAGTTTGGAATCAGTTACAGCTTCAAAATGTAAAAATAAACGTAATAATTCATAAAAATAATGAACTTGCGGTAAATGCAACGTGTCATTTGTCTACACTAAAATTCCCTTATCTAAATCTCCTTAAATATCTAATTAAATACAAGCCCCATAAAAGTATTATCCAATATATGTGCTTAATTATTCTGTTGCTCTTGGATATAACACAAACCGGCTATGCTAAAGCTGGGCACACACTAGAGCGATTATCGTGGATTGGGCCAAAAATCGCTCAAGTGTGTGGTGCAGATTTATTTGATAACCTAAGATAAAACGTTTAAAAAACGCTCGCCCACGATTATCGCATCTTATGGGAATCTTAAATGATTATCGGTTATCGTTAGAAAAATAATGCCGTGTGTGGGCATTTTCGATAATCATTTAAGATTTCCATAGGAAGACACAGCGCAGAGTGTACAGTATGGGCGTGCTAAGCTGCGTACGTTCGCGTAGTCTGTACGCCCGTTAGCGGACGTATGCTGTTACGTTTGGAAAAGTTAAGGTAGGGTTTGGGTAGCGTATTTTCACAAACTACGTCCGTGCAAGGGGTGTGCCGAGGGGAGCGTAGCGAATTTACGCACACGAATATACGCTACGCTAATACACGTACGGCAAACGTTCTGGATCTACCCCAATGTGCTTAATTATTCTGTTGCCCTTGGATATAACACAAACCGGCTCTGCTAAGACATGTGTTGTATCCAAAGCAGTAAATCATTAGAACAATAGTGAACAATCGCTGTGTTCTGTTCCCTTCTCCGTGAGGAATCTGCAGTTAGACGAGGCCCCTGATTGGTTACCTTTCCTCTGCCTATGAGAGTGGGTAAGTGAGTTTTCGTCCCCGCTGGTCAGGTCTGGCTGGTTATTATTAGCCGCTGTTGTGGTCGCCAGGCAGAGGGAGAGAGGACACCACGCAGCAGAACCCCTCACGCTGACAGGCTGCAGCACTGTATACTTTCTCTCTCAGTCTGACTATACAGCGCTATATAGCCAGAAAGAGGGAGAGAGGACATAGCGCTGCAGCCTGTCATCGTGAAAGGTGGGTCTCCTGTCAATCTTGACAGGAGACCCAGCCAATCAGAGAGAGACTGCAGCCAACCAATAAGCTGGCTGCAGACTCTACTAAAGAGATTATCGCCCCAGTGTATGGTGCCGATATCAGGACTTTTCCCCAGGGGAAAATCGTCGCGTTTATCGCCAGCCACATGCTAGGAGCTATAATCGCTCTAGTGTGTGCCCAGCTTAAGAAATGTGTTGTATCCAAAGCAGTAAATCATTAGAACAATAGTGAACAATCGCCGTGTTCTGTTCCCTTCTCCGTGAGGAATCTGCAGTTATACGAGGCCCCTGATTGGTTACCTTTCCTCTGCCTATGAGAGTGGGTAAGTGAGTTTTCGTCCCCGCTGGTCAGGTCTGGCTGGTTATTATTAGCCGCGTCCTTGTTGAGGTCGAGGCCGAGTTTCCTTTCAGACCCCCATTTTTGCAATGAGTTTGGGTGATCCCCTGTGTCCCCCAGGGCCGGCCAGTAGGACATCAGGTCATTACCATCCATGTCTGTGAGAAGAGAGGGGCGTCTGTTTAGCGCATTATATATTGTACTATATTGTATTATATTGTACTGTAACCTCTAAATAGAACCGTCAGAAGCTTCATTATAACATAATATCACCGCTATGATGTCATGAGAGAATCTGCTGTTTACTAGATCCCAAAGCATTTACTCTATAGAAGTTTATCTGGTAACGTAACTGCTTCCAGATTGCTCGACTTAGAGGGGACATTACAAGATTCAGAGATGTGATCTACAGGGATCCGTGCTTGGACCAGACCTATTTCATATCTTTATTGGTGACATTACAGAAGATGTTGACATTAAGCTTTTTTGCTTAATTCTTAGGTGTGAATCCGTCCCTTTATCTTCAGAAGGACAATAATACATTATGTATAGCTTGGAGCAGAGAAGAGCAGGTAAAATGGTGCATGGCCTATGTCACACACCAAACAGAGACAGACTAGAGGAAGTAACATGTATAGCTTGGAGCAGAGAAGAGCAACTAAAATGGTGCATGGCCTGTGTCACACACCATACAGAGACAGACTAGAGGAAGTAACATGTATAGCCTGGAGCAGAGAAGAACAACTGAAATGGTGCATGGCCTGGGTCACACAGCATACAGAGGTAGACTAGAGGAAGAAACATGTATAGCTTGGATCAGAGAAAAGCAACGAAAATGGTGCATGGCCTGTGTCACACTACATATATAGAGAGAGACTAGAGGAAGTAACATGTATAGCTTGGAGCAGAGAAGGGCCAGGGGGGATATGATAGCAGCTTTCACATATATCAAGGGGCGTAACCAGGTACAGGAGGGGGGCATTATTTAAAGGAAGAGATGTAATAGAACACAAGGACATGTGTATAAACTGGAAGGTGATAGGTTCAGAGGAATTGTGCGGAAACATGAGGCGTAGTTGATAAGTGGAATAACCTCCCATCTGAGGTGGTAGAGGGTAACCCAACAGATCAATATAAACATGCTTGCGATGGTGCGATTGTACCAGCAGGTGGCTATATTGCCGGCGGTGTTATGGTTAAAGCAAGTGCAGCGGGTCCAGCACACACATTAACCCTAGTACTGCCAGACCCGCGGGCAATGCAGCCGATGTTCAAGGCTTTAATGAGCGCCTCTAGGTGAGGTAGAACTTAATTTAAAAGCAATATAGGGACTCTCACTGTGTAGAGTTAGGACCAGCTGTAGAAGAAAAGCCATGTACGTGGCGGGTGGCTAATCATATATTTTCCAATGTGTGTAACTAACGCTTCTGCATTGTATATCCGCTCTGGTTGTTAGCATTTCCCCCTTTGTTTCTATGACGCCAGCCATCCATGCTCCTGTCTATAATAACCTATACATTGATCTGAGCAGCCACCATTCTGTGTTACGCTATTCTCTACCATCTCAATGGCATGGCTCTAAACAAGGGGGCAACTAATAGGTGACCGACGCGTTTCTGAATAGGTGCTATGTCTGTAGCGCTGTGATTACCTTTCGGGCTGTGGTTGGACGGGTTGGTGAGGAGCCTCTCGCTGTGAGCCGCCCGTTTGAACTGGCGGTGGAAGCGGCCACGAGGGCGGACATTTTCTTCGCTCTCCGATGATGGGATAGACAGGCTGCGCTCCTCGTCTAGTGATAAGTCACTGTCGGAATCGGAGTCTTGTCCTAGTGAGATCGCACGTAAGAATGAACGTTATCCCTTACTCAGGAACTCTCTTTCTATTGGTGATCAGAAATTCTATCTGAAGAAAGAGCCATTTACTGAGTGACACATTCAAGACTTCTCCCGCGCTGCACCTTTTCCTTGGAATGCTCTCCCACAACCCACCAGGCTGCCCCCCAAACCTGCAAATCTTTAAGCGGTCACTCAAAACTCACTTCTCCTTGCAAGCATACTCCTCCTCCATCTAACATCTCACCCCTCCAAATCCATCCTCCACCTAACCTCTCACCCCTCCTACCCTATGAGGGGGTCATTTCCCCCCCGACTCTTTTATCCTTTATCCTTTCATCACTTTATCCTCTTCCTCTTGCCCTCTCCCCTAAAAAGCCACTCCATCTCTTTTGTTTATCTGCCCCCACCTGCTTAGCTTGTAAGCTCTTGTGAGCAGGACCCTCCCCATCTTCTTGCCTCATCTCTGTCTCTACCTCAGTCTTGTATTTATCATTTTTGTCACCTCTGTTACCTGTAGTTACCTGCAGACCCTTTGTGGCACCTTATAAATAAACCATAATGAAGATAATAGGAAAAGATTGTCCTCACCTCCTCCTGCGTCTCGATGGAAAATGGCCACATCTAGGTCAGTAGGACCTGAATGATGGCTATGGTCTTTGGCTGATCCCTGACGAGCTGCTATATTTTCCCTGCGGGGAAAGCAATAAATAGGATATTAGTGATACAGCATCAATGCTTTTATCCGGGCCCTGAGACACACAACTGATGCCATTTATGTAAAGCTCACTGGTGGCCATTTTGTTGGTCTACATGTATGGCCCTCAGATCATTCTTGTTTTGCTTGTAATAACACTTCTATAACATACCAGGTGATCAGTTATATTCCGTTTATTTATGGTGCCCCCCAGAAATTAGCTTTGTGCGTACAATTGTGAAAAGCATGGCAGTGATGCATTGTGGGTAAGTTTGTCATGCGTGACCCCACCTTAGGTAGGCCCTGTGGCTGGAGTGGGTACGTGCTGTACGCACGCTGCTGACGGAGGAAACCGTGGAAGCGCCTAAAGTAATCCTGATCAAGCCGCTCTCCTCAAACAGTGCGGTGTTATTGTATGCATTTGGACCCTAAAGCAAAAAAAAATATAAACACATTATTGTTTAAAAAGATAAACAAACAAAAACACAATAGGTCCTAAACTTAAAAAAATCTCCCCTTTTCTACAGTCCTCTTACTCTTAATGCATGTCATATTCTGATTGGCTACAGGTAGTTCTAGCCCTCTTGCTGATTGGATAAAAAGTTGCCCTGGTCTTGGTAATGTTCACTGATTGGCTACAGAGAGTTCTTGCCCTCTTGTTGATTGGCTGCAAGTTGCTTTAGTCTTCTTAATGTTCTCTGGTTGGCTATGGGTAGTATTTACCCTCTTGCTACAAGGGTAGAGCTGTCTGTGCCTAAATGTCTCTGCAGGAGGTAATTATCAAGGTGGAAGCAGCCTAATTTTGTTGTAGAAGGGGAGTTGGGTCACCGCTTATAGGACAAAATAGAAATAAGGATAAAACACTGTGGGGATGCCATAGTGGTTTTATCGTTGTTTCTATTTTACGTGCTGATTGGCTTAAAGTTGCTCTGGTCTTGTTCACTGATTGGCTACAGGTTGTTCTAACCTACTTGCTGATTGGTTACAGGTTTTTATATCCCACTTGCTCATTGGTTACAACTTGCTTTTGTCTTGTTAATGTTTACTGATTGGATACAGGTCTATGAGTATTCCAGTTGACTACAGGTGGGTGTTAGACCCTCTCACACAAAATGACATCCTAGTTTAGTCTGTACAAAAATACACTGCAAAAACCATGCAGAGCATAATAAATAAAGGCTATAAAGCCACATTGCATTGTATGCAGGGTGGTCACAGGACATTGTGCACGAGAGGTAAGTCTGCTACTGATCTGGTAATAAGGGTGTATCAGCACATCATGGACTGTGTATTACCCCCATGGGAGCTTGTCTCGATGAGTCTTCTCCTTGGCTTTTCTTGTTGAGACAGACAACTTTCCAAGCCTCCCGAACCTCTTCATTGAGGATGCAGAAGAGAACCAGCACAGTCAGGCTCTGTGTAAGAGGAGTAAACCAGGATCAATGTGTGAGGCAGATCTCTTGTATCCCGTTCCCTGTGTCTAGCGTCTATGCCGCTGCCGAGGGCTGCTGCTGTGGACTCACCGGTTGTAGTCATTTCATAAAGTGCCAGAAGGAGATGCCATCGTGCCACCTGGTGTCACAAGCTGTAAGAGCCACTGTGATCATGTCCCAGCAGACTGAGAGAACTAAGTTCCAGAGACACACAGCGGGCACAGAGACTCGGTCAGATAGAGTCACCAGCTGGCCGTGACAATGAGATGACTATCCGGTGTTGTGAGTCTTGTATGTCCCAGTGAAGCCACATTCAGACCCAATAATGGTAGAAGGGGCACAGCAAGGGTATTTGAGGGCACGAGGATGGCACTTGACTTGGACATAGTAAAGAAATGTGGGGGAATTGGGTGGAGTATGGCACATAAGGATTGTAATGGAATGTAGGGGTATGAGGATGGCATCTTGGGCATAGTAAGGGAAGGTGGAGGCATAAGGATGACATTGGGAGAATAGTAATGGAATGTGCGGGCACTAGGATGGTATTTGGGGCATAGTAATGGAATGTGCGGGCACTAGGATGGCATTGGGAGAATAGTAATGGAATGTGCGGGCACTAGGATGGCACTTGGGGCATAGTAATGGAGAATGGGACATGAAACATGGTAGTGGTATGTGGAGGGCACAAGAATGGCATCTTGGGCATAGTAATGGAATGGTATGTAGGGGTATGAGTATGGCATCTTGGGCACAGGAAATTGCGGGGCACACTTACAGTACACGCGGCTTAGTAATAATAAGCAGACACAGATATAACAGTATATGGGCAGCGTAATGCACAAAGATGGCATATGAGGCATAGATATGGCATGCGGGGCATGAGGATGACACCTGGAACATAATAATGGCATGTGGGGGCACTGTGATAGTAATGGTGTATGAGGGCACAAAGATGGTACATTTGGCAAATAAATGGAATGTTAGAACACAGCGATAGCACACAGGGCACAGATATAACATGTCGCCTTAGTAATAACATGCGGGTACCCGGTAATAATATGTGGGCACAACAATGACGTGCGGAGGGGGGGGGGTCACGGCGATGGTTATTAACCCTTAGCAACACCCTAACACTGCATTGCAAGTTAGAAATAAAATGATGGCAATGATAATGATGACTTGGGAACAACAGACAGACACCAGAACGATGGAGAGCGACAGACAGAGGTCCAGACGACAGACGTGAGATACAAGACAACCACACAGTGACAACGAGGAGGTGGAGAGAACACAGGAGGCAGCAGCCAGGACACCGCCCCCTAGCTCAGACAAGCGGTACTACGCTGGCGCTGTCTCGGTGGTTTTACCTGCAGACTGCAGAGGATTACATAGAGGTAGTGAAAAGCCAGAATGCTGTTGTTTACAGCCAGCAGACCGAATAGCCAGGTAGTGCTGATAAACAGGAGGAGAACGAAGGAACTTCGCAAAGTCATGCTACAGGGAGATAGGAAGGAGTGTGCATAGAAGCACAGACATAGGCATTACACAGGGAGAGAGAACATTCATACATTAAACATTGCCATTATACATGTCCTGCAGCATGCAGTGCAAACACCAAGGACTGCAGTCTCCTATCTTGCTCCATGCTATACCCCTATACAATGAACAGGTTGTGCAGCCACTCAAGGCACTTGTTAGCAGTCTCTGTTGAAATGAGCCAAATACCTCCAACTGTCCCGATTCCTGCCAATGGGAGGGGCTTGTGGGAAAGTGGGTGGAGCTTATTTATACCTGCTTTCGGGATTCTAAACATTAGGAGCTATGTCTGCATGGACCTAGCCCGATGTTTCCAAACCTCTCCCTAAACTGCATCCAGACTTCCGAGTTCTGCTCACCCTCCGAGAGCTTCAGTTGTACTTTCCGCCATGTGCAGGCCCAGAGAAGCGCGAGATTCTGCTCTGTAACAGCAGTGACACTAAGAAGGGCGGGGCTGAGAATACAAGTGGGCGTTCCCTCTCTCTCTCTGTAACCATCCTGACCTCTAATATTCTGGACATTTCCCTGTACTTAAGTCAGAAAACTTAAGGTAGTTCCTGGCCTAAGACAAGCGATCAAATGTGGGGGATCAAAATCGGAAGTCTGGATCTCACCACTAGTTTCAGGACACCACATAATACAGGTGTATATATATCAATGGAATCCGAGACGATCATCTTTTTAAGGTTCCCAACACTATTAGGTTCCTTGGAAAGGCAATCAGCGGATCTCCCATGCAAATCGTTTCCTCTGCACTCTTCCCTATCTACAGAGGTTCACACACAGCCACTGGTACACTGTAGGCTTGATCACATGGCTAAGCACATGACCCTTCTACACGGTAAGACATCACCTGACCTGACGACCCTTCTTTCCCTTATTATTATATCTTTTGGGCGTCTAGATCTGATTTGAATCTGTTTTGAGCTACAGCCTTGTAACCCATGGCCTGGATAAAAACCTTGAGCCAGATTTACTAAGCTGCGGGTTTTGGAAAAGTGGAGATGTTGCCCATAGCAACCAATCAGATTCTAGCTGACATTCTCTGGTATGTAATAGGAAAGTGAGAGCTAGAATCTGATTGGTTGCTATGAGCAACATCTCCACTTTTCCAAAACCCGCAGCTTAGTAAACCTGGCCCTTGGCTTATCAAGAACTAGGAACTACGTCAAAAATGAAGAAAATTTCCCCGGAACAAACCGTGTTGCGATGTGAGGGGGTCACAGAACTATATTACTTATAGCACACAAAACAGCCTCCTTTATACTATGCACCCCCTCTGCATCAGCCCTGATCATTAGCCGGACTCTCTACTAGTCTATGAAACATGGTGCTTGTCGTTTGTCCTGCCATCACTTCTCACCTCAGTGACATTGCACCTTCCTCGACCACTGGGCTTATTCATTGTGTGGTTGGCACACAACTTTGTTTAATTCATATTAAAACACACATAAACATGCTCTATACATGTAAAATATATGTCCGTTGATTAAATAGATGGGGGATAGGAAACACTGACATGCAGTTCCCGCAGCCTTCCCAAAATCCAATAGCAACTATTCTAGCCAACGTTCAAAAATCAGCCCACTCTCCACTGTGCAAAGAGGCGTAATTCCCCTTTACATGGCTGTGCCGGGGGATTATTGCATTGTGATTTGAGGAGACGGGATGGGATCTGGGTACAGTGTATTTTGAGCATTTTAGCACTGAGAGTATTGTAGAGTAGAGTAAATGACTGTTGGTTGCAATGGAATTTTGGGCATTAGACAGAGGCAAAAACGACACATTAATCCGAGACTTCACAGACTATACGGATAACGACACTTCTACAGATGCAAAGCTCAGCCCACGAGACACTTACAGGACAGACTTTTTCTTTGCTTCCTTCTGGCCCGGGGAACAGGAGAGTTTGGCCACCAAGAGGAACATAATTCCATTAAGCTGAAAGCAAACACATAAAAGCACCTTCTAGTAACTGGTAAATGAAAGAGAAGACAGCCAGAAACACATCAAAGCATAAAAATACTCAGCACATGAAAATACATACATAGCAAGCAAACACAGAATACATGATAGCTTCCCTACTGCTGCTGAGGGTCATCTCATGGGGAATATCACTATTCAAAGTTTCTGCTGTATGGGTCGTATTCACAAATCCGATTATTTAAAGTACGCTATTATACGCACGCACATAGCAAGGCAACACCCATGGACTTCCGTGCGTAACTTGCGTGGAAAAAGTTACTACGCATGCAGTTGATCCGATCCTAAAAATACGCACGCAACTCTACGTGAAAACGGATCATTGATTCGGGTCCTATATTTGCAAGGTGACAAAACCGATCAACAAGACATTAGTCAGACACCTGCCCTAATCCTTCACCCTATGTATGAGTTGACACAGCGATATATGTAAGCGCCGGACCTGATTTTGCTGCCTGTATTTACACAGTGGTCATTTTCCATCTTGGTGGCACATTTTGCATCTATATATACACTCGCGCATGTTGCATATATTTCAATAGAAGCACGGCCTTTTCTCTTGTTAGTAATTGCTAGTTTACCTTGGGAATCTGAACCTTCTGCAATATGGCTGCTGTAGCCTGACTCCCTTACAAATATGGCTGCTGCATGCTTACAAAGGGAAGATTTGTCTTACCACCAACATTCTGGGGACACATACAGTAAAACAGATAGGGACTCATGCTGGGCAGGTGATCTTATCCTGATCTATCTATATTGTGTACTAAACCTCCTCTTTATGTATGTGCTGACACAGTGATCTATATAGTCCAGATGTCCTGAATTCCTGACCCCTGGTAAGTAACGCTCACAGTCACAAATAAAATGCCTTTAAGTTTAATTGCAGTATAAATAATTACCACAATCACAATCGCGATGGGACCGGCAAAGCTCCAAACAAGTTTATCATGGATCGAGATCCAGCAAAAGTCAGGATTTCCGTAACCTTCGGGGTCCAATCCCACGGCCAAACCTGGAGGAAACACCTTGATCAGTCACAACAAACATGGGAACCATTACAAAAGATTCCTGTACATGACACGAAGATGTCAGGTACCACAGAAGCCACGCCGCAGCAACACATACAACGAGAGGAATGGGAAATGATCTTATTATACATATATAGATAGTTATGAGCACAGGACAAGAAAGGGAGCAACTCAGCACAAGTGAAACAACACAGCAACACGGCAACCCAGCAACACAGCAACATGGCAACCCAGCAACATGGCAACCCAGCAACACATTAACCCAGCAACACATCAACCCAGCAACACAGCAGCCCAGCAACACAGCAGCCCAGCAAAAATACAAACAGTATAAAAAGTGAAAATATTACAGAAAACAAGAATATGAAGATGGAAACAGGTGTAAATTTCCACCTGGGTAAAAACATGATGAACTGCAGAGGAACAATATTAGAGATGAGAGGTGATGTCTCCTAGTACAAAGGTGAGGTAATAAATAACAGTGTGATAGTAACGCTGGTCAGTATCTGTGTAATAATATAATAATAATATAATAGTATTAGAGATGAGAGGTGATAAATAACAGTGTAATAGTAACGCTGGTCAGTATTTATGTGGATTAAGAAATGCATGCAGACAATACAGTTCATTTGACCCCCCCTGATATTCATTATTTGTCCAGGGGCCAGATTTACTAAGCTGCGGGTTTGGAAAAGTAGAGATGTTGCCTATAGCAACCAATCAGATTCTAGCTCTCACGTTCTTTTTACATAATAGAGAATGTCAGCTAAAATCTGATTGGTTGCTATGGGCAACGTCTCCACTTTTCCAAACCCGCAGCTTAGTAAATCTGGCCCCAGGTGTAACTTTCCACCCGATTTCATCTTATTTCCCAACTCTGGATCCGGTCTACTGTCACCAATTCCCATCCTCCCTTCATGTGATATATATACCTGTGATTATGGCCGGAACACCCCAACCGATGGCGTGGTAAAACCTCATGGCCCCGACATTGACGTTCCTGACTTCCGTCTGCATGCGGTAAATATGGAGTCCATCCACGAATAACCAGGCGAAGGTGGACAGGAAGAAATAATGGAGGAGGATGGCGATCACGGTGCAGAGGAACTAGGAGAGAAGAAGCAGTCAATAAATGTATTATGGAGTCATGAGTACAGGATCTGCCTGTTATACAAGATGCAGGTCTCAAGCCATCACTCAGTGTAATGAAACGTTTACTGTAATCATGTGACGGAACCTGGCGACTGCACACACACTATACAATTATCTGGCAGATATCTAAAAGATCTGGCTGTTGGAATGAAAATGTGGTAATGGATGAGAGCAAATGACAATACCATTCGCTCTCCTCCATTACCAGATTTTCATTCCAACAGCCAAATCTTTCAGATAATCTGCTAGATAATTGTAACGTGTGTATGCACACACTTTGAAAAACAAAGCTTTATTATATTTGACAGCTATAGATATCGTCACCAAACACTCTTACCTCACTTTCTGTGCTGTTGATGCCCAGTACAAATACCAGCTTGGAGAAGAAAAGCGCGGCGGAGATATTGGAATGGATTCCACGCGTGTTGGACTTCAGGCCCTTTAGCGTTGTGAGAATTGCGAATGTCGCCACCAGGAGCAGCAGTGAGATGGACAGACAGGTGTACGAGACGACCGCCAAGGTCTCCAGGTCTCCCTCCAATTGCTGTTTCATCAAGACAATGCAACATGATTATGATCGGTGTTCCAAGCAATGGCCACGCAACGGCAGTATATATATGCACTTTGGACCTGATCCAGACCTACACTCCCATTGATTGTACCTACTTACGGCGGCTGAACCCTACCCTAACTTTTTCCAGCGTCCGTGCGAATATTCGTAACGATACGCTGGTCGTACGGGGCTTAGCACGCCCATACTGTACAATTTAAATGGCTATCCCCGCCTCTGTGTAGTAACTCGAGCGTCCGGACTATCGTCGTACTAAACGCACGCCCCTTGTGCGAAAAATACGCTGAAAATATACGGTCGCTGTACGCTCATGTCCTTCGGACGACCGGAAGTTGTCATACTGTACATGCGCAGTGCGTTTTTTCGCCCGGTTTTACGCTCCCGACCGGCGTACGCTCGGTCGCGGGCGTAGGTCTGGAACAGGCCCTTTATTACAAGTGACGTAAGGTGGAAAGACAGGTGTAGCCAATGAGACTTGCATTAGAAGCGAATAGGTAGAAGGTGAAGACGCTCAGCTCTTTGCTTCCCGGTTAGAGGTTAGGGTCAGGAATTAGGGGAAAATAATGTGCAGGTTTCACATACGTGAGGCATGACTTAATATACCTGACCCATTTATGAAGCATATGGCCACAAATTTATTCCAGTGCGTTCTGATGTGAAACTGTGTTGAAATGAGTGAAAATGTCGTCTTTTACAATGCATTGCTGCCAAATTGTAGATCCACTCAACATATTTCAAAAGATGTAGTTAAAGGCATTGGTTTTGCAAAATAACAGCAAGGTTGGGAATTTAATGGCCAAAAAAATGCCATCAACAGGACTAGATTAGACGCTGTCTATGACACACACAACAAAAGTAAAATTACTATAAATTATAATAAAAGACAAAACGAAAATACCAGACTCATCAATAATACAGAACAGAACCATGAAATAATTTCCTATATGTCAATCTATAACATATCATTTTTGACTACAAACTCTATTTTAACCCACAAAAATCATAAATGAACCAAGAGTCTTGAAGACGTTCATTGAGATTACAATCCCGAAGGAGTCTAACTGCAAACCACCAAAAGCATTATTTAAGCTGCAATGTTTTTTTTATTTTATAGGCTGCTGCAAAAAATTTAGAGATTCCTGTCCCTAATCCCACAAACTCGCCTCAATTTTCCCAAAAACGCTGTAAAAAAAATCATGATTTGAAAAATGTAAATGTCCTTCATAAACGATTATTTAGAGCAAAAATGGTCAGAAGATTTAAACACAAACCAAAGACTGGATCATCGGACACCATATGGAGTACACATTTTACCTCTCGATGGGAACCGTCCATGAGAACTCCAAAAGTACCGAATTGGGAGCAGTGACAGCGCACATGGGACGTGTTTCTAAAGACCAGGTCGCAGTCCTTCGCCGTCCAGCTCCCCGGAGGATCTATTCTGAAAAGACAGAAGGATAAACAGAGGCGTAACTATGGGATTTATTACACAGTACAAGAAATCATTCAGCCTTCTGTCCCTTCAAATGCCCATCCCATAGAAATAGCAGCAATGGCGCTGATTCTCGTCTGTAGTTGTCGTTGCCTGATACAGTATCGATGTGTTAAAACTCCCCTGTTTCTCTATTTTTCATTCCCGAAGTGTTCACGCCACAGCGCACGTCTCCCTTTATGTTCTCCTATGTGTAGACCGAAGATTGGCCGGTTAAGCTATGGAACCCATGGGAGGAAAAGGTCACAGGATGACACCAAGCCGCCCACAATGTATAGAGAGGAGGACACTTACTGGCTCGTATGATTCCATTGCACACAGACCGGTTTGCTTCTGTTCACTGTCTCCAGCAGCTGAAAATCTATGATCAATGGCCCGTCCAGGTCGCCTCTGATAAAGGCCTGGTCTCTGATCACGGACACGCTGACGATGGGAGAATTCATGACCGGATTCTTGGGGAGTCTAAAAACAGACAATGAATGTGCCTCTGTGAGTGATGGTATCAGCAAATGAGCTATATCATGATTAAAATAACTTTTGCAGATTTGAAGGTCGTACGCTCGCTCGAAATCGGCCAATTTCGTAGCTCTGGATCAGGCCCAAAGGGAGTATATAACGTTAAACGCTGTGTATCACTTTATTACTGCGTTACAGACAGGACAGGCCTGGTCAACAGTGTGTTGAGAAACTAGGAATCACAACTATATATATATTGTGGCAATGAGGGTGGTTTGCCAGAGGTGAGTGAGAGAGTCTTGTAATGTTGCTGGAAACTTCCAGTCTTCAGATACAGACAGGGTTAATCCCCCACACTCTCTTACACACAGGACTCACAGCTGGAAGACCTGGGTCTAATCATAGTCAGTTAGAGCCAGGGAAGAGATCATAAATAGTTTGTGCTGTTGGCGGGGTCCTAGAGAGGGAACTGTGTATTAGAAAGCTCCAGGGACCTGAGACTGTATATTTGGCTCTTTGGGCCAGATCCTGAACTACGCCCGCCATAAGCGCATCTTCGGCTGTAAGTACATTCTGCGCATGCGTCCAGCAGATGTTTCCTGTCGTAACTCAAGGCGGCCGTAATTGAAAATAGGTCGTCCGTAACATTTGCGTCATTTAGGCCAAATGGGCAGGCCTATATTACGTTAGCCGTAAATGCTCTCCAGTTACGGAATGTAGGCGGGGGGGAGGCCTTTCAATCGTACGGTATGGGCAGAGTTACGTGGTTACGACCGTCGCATAGTTACGTCCTGCCGTAGTTACGCGTGCAAAAGTGAAGGTAGGTGTCAGCAGGCGTAAAGCAGTGAAATTACGGCTGACCGAGGGGAGTGTCGGTGGGAGTGCATAGTATTTACACTATGCGAAAATACGAACAGCGCTAGTCCGTAGTTCTGGATCTGGCCCTTTATGTTTAAATATTAGACTTCATCTTCTGCTGTACACCTCAACCTGCTAACAAAGAACAGCAACTCTGCTGATCACAATACCTACAATATATGATACATGAATCTCCCTCTGTAACAGGAAACTGCATACATCGGGCCCCTCACCTGAAACCTCTCTTGTCCATGTTGAATCGCGCCGGTAGTAGGTCCCCCAGGGTGCGGTAAATGATCAATATGAGGATGGTCGGCGCAGGTTCGGGGATGGGCCTCTTTGGTGGGGGAGCCCCCGTGGTTACATTACTTTCCGGGATGGTTGGAGTCGGTGAAAGTGTTGGTTGTGCTTTAAAAAAATATAATAAAATTTCAATTAAACCAAATAATATAAAACAATATACAACAATCCAAATGTATTGGGAAGGTGGCAGCGTCTTCTCTACCAGGGCAATGCGACGGAAAATCGCGCATGGTAAGAACCGTGATGGTTTGTCTAATGTGGGAATAGTTTATATAGCCAATGGGTTCTATGCGACTGTTATTAGAGTTTTGTTGTTAATAAAGTTGTTGTTGTTGATAAAGGGTTATAATAGAACTCAATGGCTACCAGCCTCATACATACTATACAATATAGTGAGCATTCTAGTAGCCCTGTACAATACCCAAATCATTCTAGTGACCATAATAAACACAAGGAGCCTTCTAGTAACCAGAATACAATACACAAAGCATTCTAGTAACCAGTATACAATACACAGAGCATTCTAGTAACCAGTATACAATACACAGAGCATTCTAGTAACCAGTACACAATACACAGAGCATTCTAGTAACCAGTACACAATACACAGAGCATTCTAGTAACCAGTACACAATATACAGAGCATTCTAGTAACCAGTACATAATACACAGAGCATTCTAGTAACCAGTACACAATATACAGAGCATTCTAGTAACCAGTACATAATAGACAGAGCATTCTAGTAAGCAGTACACAATACACAGAGCATTCTAGCAACCAGTACACAATACACAGAGCATTCTAGTAACCAGTACACAATACACAGAGCATTCTAGTAACCAGCACACAATACACAGAGCATTCTGCTGACCTACAGCTAATTCAGGAGACATTCTAGGGATCTCTGTACAATACAGCAGTAATTCTAGTAACTGATATACAGTACATGGAACATTCTAATGGCCGATATACAATACAGGGATCATCGTAGTCACCAGTATACAAAACACAGAGCATTCCGCTATGGATAACACAGAAAGGATTTATTAACGCTTCCTAGGGGTTACGTCCTGGGATGTAGCCCCTAGAGGTCAAGCTTTGGAGAACATAGGGCCTTATTCATACCTAGGAAGCTTCTGCTTCTTGGGTGCGTAGATTACCGAAATGACCTACTCTGCATGTGTAATAGGTCACTTACACAGTCTACGTACCAGGTAGAAAGTGGCAGCCTAATGCCGCCTCAGGGAGTGTTTAGGTAGAAGTGGGGGGAAATCAGATTAGCCATGGAGAGCGGGGGGGGAGGCTACTTAAGAAGGAAACGCACGGTAAGATAAGGTAAAATAAGGTAAGATAAGGTAAGATAAGGTAAGATAAGGTAAAATCAGGTAAGATAAGGTAAAATAAGGTAAGATAAAGTAAGATAAGGTAAAATAAGGTAAGATAAGGTAAAATAAGGTAAGATAAGGTAGCCCTATGGTACTCATAAGGGGGTAGATCCAGAACCCTACCTTAGCTTTTGGCAGCGTAACCGCTCACGTCCACACACGTATGTATAGCCTGCGCATAGTTACGCCGTTAAGCGCGCCCCTACTGTACAATTTAAATGTAAACCCCGCCTACATCGCGTCATTTCATCGTACTTACGGCTATTAGAATATTGGAACGTTTTTACGCTACTGTTACGTGAAACGCCCTTACACTCACAGTTACGTTGCGTTACATCTGCCGCGCGTGCTCAGTACATGCAAAAAAAGCGTTTTTACGTCAGGCGTAAATACACCGGAAAACGTTGTTTTGGATCTGCCCCAAGGTACCTAAGGTGCGGTTCTGTCCTCAGCTAACTCACTCAGGTAAGAATACAGCCCATAGAGACTATAATTATCCCCCGTAACAAGAGCTATTGGGGACACTCGGAGGTCAGGAACTGATCACAAGGAAATTTTGACTGCAATAAAAACACAGTTTCTGTGACGTGACTGTTGTTTTATGCACAAATTTCGATGAAATCTTAAACGTGTGTAACAATCAATGGACCACAGTAAGCAATCAGAACCTGTTACCTCCAGTCACTGTTGTAAGACACCATATTCAATTACCTTCTGGCTTTGGCGGCTTTAGAACCGACTCCGGCAGAACCACGTGAGTATGCGGATCCCAGGAAACCTGACCTCGGAAGAGACTGCTGTGGTATCGGGGGAAATGTCTTCTGGCCGGAATCTGATTGTCCAAACGCTCGATATTAACAACTGTCACAAGAAAAGCAGAAAGCGCAATATGTGATAAATGTGTCGTAATATACTCCGGGCGCCATCGCTTCCCATTAAGCTCAGTACTAAAGTGAGTCAATTTTCCTGCATTTTACACCATTCTGCCAACCTGCCGTCACCGAGGATGGGAAGACTCAGGAAACAGACGCTCTGCAGGCAGCTGAATCTCCCTCTGAGTCAGACTTAATTAACTTTTCTCCTAGTGAATCCAATTTACTCCTCAGCTTAATACTGAAAGGTCAGACACACAGACGTGTCATAGGCTCCCTAAGTCGCTGAAACAAAACTTATGTGACCAAGACGAGCTGGAACAATGTTTAAAGCATTCCCGTACGAGCCGTGTAATAGAGTTATGAAAAAGTTTAGAGAGTTATAAAAAGCTATAAAGTTTATGTACATATGAAAAAGATGAAATAAAGTTTTGTACGGGAAGATTATAAACACCATTGTATTATCAGATAAGACGTCTCTGATTCTATTGTTAGTATCGTTTCTTAGTGTGGTGGGTATGCAGGTCAGAGAAGATCCGACGGGACCACTGTGAGCACTTTTTATTTAGGAATGTCTTTAGCTGGTGCAGGGGTATATGTAGGGGTAAGAATGCACATAAGGACAACATTAACATCCTCCTTAAAGTGTAATGCCATTTAGAATTAGGATTCTGGCCCTCTGATTTGTCCCTCAATACTGCAGATGGACACCAGGGACCCTCAGAAGGTCAGGTGAGGTACATACATATGTCTCCATTCTACCCCCGATCACTGGGATTATTTAGTGACACCAACTAAGAAAATAATGGCAACACTGGTTGTGTGTGTGATATACAGTACTAGATGTGTACCTAATGGGAAATACGGCGCTGTCTGTGTATCTATTGGTAAATATGGCACTGGCTGTGTATCTATTGGTAGGTACGGTGCTGGCTGTGTATCTATTGGTAGGTACGGCAATGGCTGTGTATCTATTGGTAGGTAAGGTGCTGGCTGTGTATCTATTGGTAGGTACGGTGCTGGCTGTGTATCTATTGGTAGGTACGGTGCTGGCTGTGTATCTATTGGTAGGCACGGTGCTGGCTGTGTATCTATTGGTAGATACGGCGCTGGCTGTGTATCTATTGGTAGATACAGCAATCTATAGTGCCATTAGCGCTAGGGGTTGTATACAGAAACATCTGATTATAGGCAACTGGCAAAACGTCCAACCCTGCCCATAACTCACTAATGTTTGGCGTCACCAGTCCCACAGGGTTCAGATAGGTGAGTTTCATGTTCCTGGCCAGGGTGCTGGTGTATTCCCGAAACAGCTCCATAAGTCCGGCACTGCCGCGGTCAGTCTGCAGGAGAGTCTTCCAGTGCCCCCGGTTACCCAGCGCCAGGACGGAGCTTCCGGCCCGCAGCAGGTTCTGTGAAACAAAACAAGTGTTACCGTCATAACGCAAACCGTGGAAATGTCTGCAACCTACAGGCTGGTGAACTGCAAGGTGCAGGATGCCCAACAGGCTGCAACCTCTGCCTCCCTCTAGGCTGTGACCTCTGCCTCCCTCTAGGCTGCGACCTCTGCCTCCCTCTGGGTTGTGACCTCTGCCTCCCTCTAGGCTGCAACCTCTGCCTCCCTCTAGGCTGTGACCTCTGCCTCCCTCTAGGTTGTGACCTCTGCCTCCCTCTAGGGCCTGACCCAGCATGGGACAGGATGCCGGTGAAACCCTGGCCCTCCCTTCCTTCACCCCTCATAGCAGCGCCCGTGGTGGCTTAGTGATACGGTTTTAAAGCTTTGACTGACCCCTGTGACTCCTTATTACCTCTGTGAAATGGGCGTCCTGTGTAGCCGTTAAACCAAACCCTTCTTGACGGTTCTCAAACTGCATGAGCAGAGATAGGAGGCGGTAGGTGACATGGACGTCATTTCCGAAGTACTGGCTTACGCCGTCCGTCACGGAGAGCAGACGTAGAGACAGTTTCTTTGCCTCAATGGTATTCAGCTCGGTTTCATTTCTCTCTAACCTCTCCAGCTACGAGAGAAAATAAACACAGATTTGTAGCACTAATAAATATGTTGTATAAGACGTTCTGTAACATTCAAAAATAAACCACAAAAAAACGAAAAAATTGTAAAAAAAAAAAAATAACACTGTAATAGTAACACTGGTCAGTATCTGTGTAATAATAAAATAATAATATAATAGTATTAGAGATGAGAGGTGATAAATAACAGTGTGATAGTAACGCTGGTCAGTATCTGTGTAATAATATAATAATAATAGAGATGAGAGGTGATAAATAACAGTGTAATAGTAACGCTGGTCAGTATCTGTGTAATAATATAATATAATAATAATATAATAGTAATAGTAATATAGATAAGAGGTTGTAAATAACAGTGTAATAGTAACGCTGGTCAGTATCTGTGTACAATATTCTACAGTATACAGTATTAGAATCCGCCTGAAATACAGTGGTTTTGCCCAGGTGTAACTTTCCACCTGTTTTCCTCTTATCTTATCTGTGTTTCTGCAATACACCAGAAAATAACACAAAATAACAGGACAGGTTGGTGTTTGGGATAGTTTACCAGTGCAGACAGCTCCATGTAGGCCGGTGATGTGCAATTAAACAGGTCCGGTTCCAGCCAGCCCTTATCATCGTCGCAGTGTCGGATGGCGGTGCCTGGGAATAACACACAGAGCTTTATGACTGCCGTCGTATCATACCCAGCATTGGTGACAGCAGAGGAGGGAAAGCCACATTCACAGCACAAGCTGGTATTGCTTTCTGGTTTGCTTTGCTGGAAGCAGCAGCAGCAGCTGGGTCAGTCTGTGGGTTAGTAGGGAATAGTCATCATATAACGGCAGGACTGGCTGGCCAGGGAAAGGTATAACGGGAGGGGAGCAGGATGCAGGAGCTCATCCGGGGAAGGATTAGCAGGATGGACCAAACGGCACAAAAAGGGCTCATAATACAATACCGCAAATGCTCACCTGAGCCCCTGATACCTGCACAGCGGAGAAGGAATAGAGGAGCAGAGTACAGAACAGAGGGGGGACAAGATCATTAATATTACAAGGAGTCCTGCTGCAGGTACATACAGATGTCAAGTAATAGACACGCTGTTTAAATCAGGGTTGCCGACTTTTTACAGACCCTCCAACATGACCCATTCCATTAGGAACAAAATACTCTGCTCCTCATTTTCCAACTGGCAGTTGCTATGGTAACCACCTTTGTTGAAGAGGCAAAAAGTTTTTTTTAAATATCAGTTAACTCATTAAATGTCATAAAGTGACAGTTGGAAGCTGAGGAGCGGATTGAATTGTACCTAATGGAAGGGGTCATGTTAGAGGCTATGTTTTTACTTCTCTCCTCCTGGAGATCTCGGAGGTGCTGTCATGGGGGCTAGGCTTAACAATGCAATTTATGCAAATTAAATCATTAAACCCCGTCTTCTGTCCAGCACTACTGCAATCCCTAGTGTTCCTGGGGGTGGGCGGGGCTTGATGATGAAAATCACATGATCAAGGCCTTCCCAATACCTAGTAGTACTAGGGATTGCCGTAATAAGAGGGACTTGCGGGAGAATTGTCTGAATTTCAGGGGTCTCTCGGATATTCCGGGAGATTCGGCAGCCCTGGTTTAAATGAACTACTGTAAAAAATAATACAGGTCTGGCCTTGGTGCTTTATATATAAATAATTGCCATCTACATATTTAGCAAAAACGATACTTGCTCTAACATGTGACATAACGATCGGTAATATTTGCGGGATGCAAATTCCGCAATCGCTGTTGGGATGGTGATACGGGGGTCTCATAGAAACATAGAAAGTGACGGCAGATAAGAGCCACACGGCCCATCCAGTTTGCCCAGTTGCTTATTGAAAACCCTTCTGACCCCAGACCCTATTGACCCTCAATTTAGTTAGTTGATTTTGGACTGTATTCAGAAATCCATTTTTGTGCGTATTTTTAGGATCGGATCGATTGCGAATCAGCTGCGCATGCGTAGCAACTTTTATACGCCGTCAACGTAGAGGATAAGGGCGGAAATGCCTAAGGAACGGAATCGGGCGGGGAAAAATCCGCACCTAATTCGATGGAAATATATACGCACCAAAGGATTTGCATAGAAATGGGCGGGGGAAGCATTTAGATGATGGAAAGTGGGTGCGCTTACAGATATTAATGGAAATATACGCACCTAAGACACATAAGGTCGCAA
>WWET01003727.1:115000-138717 GCA_011038615.1 Limnodynastes dumerilii | reverse complement strand
TTTTTTTTTTACTTTGCTTCTACATATATACAGTCCTACAGATACTGTACATATACTCTACCCACACATTACACCCCCACTGTGCCCACATAATATTACCATTACACTCAACCCCCACATGCTATAATCACACATTACCCCCACCCCGCATGCTATAACCTCACATTACCCCCACCCCGCATGCTATAACCTCACATTACCCCTACCCCGCATGCTACAACCTCACATTACCCCCACCGGCTCTAACCTCACATTACCCCCACCCCGCATGCTACAACCTCACATTACCCCCCCTCGCATACTATAATTGGTACTTGTTCATCTTTGTGGCCACATGCTGGACGACGCAGAACACATGAATCAGTGGTCGTGCGGCAGCGGCGTAGCAGGGATACGGGTACTTCCTCATCTTTGTGTCCAGCAGGGGCGTCTAGCAGGGGGCCGCAATAAATGAACAAGTACCCTATAATTACATATTACCCCCCACATACTATAATTACACATTACCCCCATTGCATACTATAATTATATTACTTCCCCCCTCACATACTATAATTAAACATTCCCTCCCCACACACACACACTTACTATAACCTCACATTACCCCCTTTCCCCCCTCATACATTAACCCCCAAAAAGCTTTTATAAGTCACTTACCTCTTTAGTCTTCTTCCTCACCATCCGTCTTCTGGGGCGCCTGTTCTTCTGCATGATGCTGATGTCAGTGTCACGCAGCGTCAGCGTCGGCGATACACAAACAGCGCCCAGACCGTTGCGTCCAGGCTCTGTGTATGTGTTGCTATGGCAACACATACACTGTGCCCGGACCGCTGCGTCCAGGCACTGTGTATGTATTTCCATAGCAACACATACACAGTGTCCAGGTACAGCGGTCTGTTCACTGTGTATGTGACAATACAGTGTCCGGGAATAATACTATTCCCGGACATTGTATTGTCTCCGGGAGAAAAGGGTCCTCTCCCAGGAGTCCGGGAGATCTCCCAGGAATCCGGGAGTCTCCCGGACGTTCCAGGAGAGTCAGTAACCATGCATTTTTGTCACACATTTATCATTGCTATACTACATTCACACTCATCACATTATTGTGGCCTTTTTTACTTTACATTGAATTGACAAACCTTTTAATACCCTTACACACTGTACAGAAAAGAGTTGGTGCCTTCCCCTCACACTGTGTGGAAGAGTTGCGAGACAGACAAGTGGAACATCCTGATCCAAACACTGATGGGGATGATACCACCTCTGCTGCTGCTGCACGTCCTGTTAGAATGCCTTCGCCCCGTCAGTATAGGCAACGATATGCCATACATATGCTCCATGAAGGTGACATAAAAAAGATGTACCGATTGTCTAGAGGGTGCATTGAGTCCCTTTATGAGCTCTTAAAACCAGACCTGGAACCAATACATCACACAAATCATGCTGTTCCAGGCATATTAAAACTACTTGGGGTTTTACATTTTTTTTGCCACCGGAACTTTTCAAAACACCACCGCCCTAGGTGGTGGGTTTTCACAATCCCCATGTAGCCGCCATTTAGCCCAGGTGATTGCAGCTTTGCGCAAGCATGCTGCCACCTATATTAATCTCCCTCAAACAGCAGCGCAGTGGCAAGAAACCAAGCAGGTTTTCTATGCCATAAAATAAATGAAGAAATATTTAAGAATAGAACATTTTTCCATTCCCTCAATGATATGCGACGCAAAGATGCGGATCATGAACGTCTTAACCTTTCACTTATTTTTTTTGTTTGTTGACATAAAACTTCTGCAAAATGTTTTATCCAAATGTTTTAGTTTTTAAAATTGGTTATTTATTTACTGTATTTTTGCCTGTTGTATTATTTTTTGTTTTTGTTTTTTTGTAGGAGATGCTGGATATGGATGTTGGCCATGGTTGATAACCCCTTTGTCCAACCCAACATCAGTACCAGGGAGGAGGTTTCAATTCGCACACATCAGAACCAGAGGAGTAATTGAGAGAAACTTTGGTCTATTAAAAACTAGGTTCAGATGTTTAGACAGAACCTGTGGTGTGCTGCTTTACTCCCCAGAAAAGGTTTGTGATCATTATTTGTTGTGCTATATTGCACAATATTTGTGTCAAAAACCATTTGTTGGAGGAGGTTGATCCAGATCTTAATCTGGACATAGATTTGATGCCCTCTGCTGCTGTTATGGTACCCCGGGTTTACCCCGACAGGGGACCAGGGTGACCAAAGAGTAGTAAAGTAAAGAGCGGGTAACTCACTGGTTTGTAGAGCCTGATGTCTGTCTGAGTTTTCGCCAGAGCCCCTGAAGGTGGGGATGGACTGGAGCTTGTGGGACTCGTCAGGATACGCACCTTTAAAGAAAACCCGGGAGAGGAATAAGAAGAACTTAGTGAGAAAACCAGATTAGACAGAAGGAATATAGTAGGGGGTAATAGGCCGGTCAGAAGGAACTACACCGGGACAAACAATACAAAAAACACAGAACGGACTCTGAGGACAATATGGGGTTAACGGGACTGACTAGACGTATAAGACAGACTAGGACAGTCACTCACACACTCAAACAGCAGGAACCCCCTGAAGGGTTAACAGATACAGTCAGGCAGGAATAAATAAATAGGAAAACACAAACTTGGAAGAAACACTAAGGAGAGAGAGAAGGAACAAGAGACAATAGGGAACAATGGCAAGGACCTTGGGCAGGAATGAATGAGGGCACTCAAGAACAAGAGAAATAATCAAAGCTCAAGGCAAGAGAAAAGCAACCAGACTGGTACAGTAACACAACAGAGAAACTATGACCAGCACCTGCTACTTGCACTGGAGGCTATTTAAGGAACACTCCCCCAATAGCTGTGGAAGCCAGACACACCTCCAGGGACAATTAACCTGCAGCTGGGAGAAAATCAGACACACAGAACTGGTAAGAAATTAACACACACTCTGCCAGGATGAACCTGCAGAGTGTAACATTATGCCCCCCTCTGGAAGGCAGATTCCAGACGCCTTCTGGAAATCATAAAGAAGACCAAAGAGACTATCTTCTTCCCTTGGATTTAGCCTTATTTTTTGAACGAGTACCCAAAGACAGTGGGTGTGGAGGTCCCTGGGCTCTTAATGCTTCAGTCAGAATGGAACCCACACAGATGGTGTTAGTAGTGGAGACTGGAATTGCAGTGGGTTGTTTAAAGAGATCCCCAGGAAAGAGTGTGGATCCCCAGGAAACAGTGTGTTAACCGCTGGTGCATACCTTCTGGTAACTGCCTCACAAAAGGCACGCAAGTCCCAAAGGATAGGGTCCCAGGTGTCCATAAGGGACTCTGCCCACTCACAAGGTTCTCCTCGGAAATGTCTGATAATTTCCATCACCACCATATATTCTGTGGTTTCCACTCCAACCTGAAAGATCTTATCACAAAAGTCCACCAGGCCAACAAATTGTTTCAGGTCCCCTTCAAAATAACCCAAGTGCTCTGTTTTGGATGTTTGAATCTCAGGTTCTAGCAGGAGCAGCTGGGCAGGTGATGTAGCCTCCGGCAGCGGGGCAGGTGGTGTGGCCACAGATGGGATATTAGCATAGGAGTCCCCTTCTGGGGCGGCTGGGCTGGAGTCCCCTTCTGGGGCGGCTGGGCCGGAGTCCCCCTCTGGGGCGGATGGGCCGGAGTCCCCCTCTGGGGCGGCACTTGGTTTGGCGGCCGGACTGGCAGTACCCAGTTTGGCGGCCGGACTGGCAGAACCCAGTTTGGCGGCCGGACAGGGGGCACCCGGGTTGGGGCCCGGACAGGCGGCACCCGGGTTGGGGCCCGAACAGGCGGCACTCGGGTTGGCGGCCGGACAGGCGGCACACGGGTTGGCGGCCGGACAGGCGGCACACGAGTTGGCGGCCGGACAGGCCTGGGGTTGCAAGACAGGACCCCCCGCCTGGGGTTGCAAGACAGGACACCCCGCCTGGGGTTGCAAGACAGGACACCCCGCCTGGGGTTGCAAGACAGGACACCCCGCCTGGGGTTGCAGGGCTGGACCCCCCGCCTGGGGCTGCAGGGCTGGACCCCCCGCCTGGGGCTGCAGGGCTGGACACCCCACCTGGGGCTGCAGGGCTGGACACCCCGCCTGGGGCTGCAGGGCTGGACACCCCGCATTCCTCCAGCGAGAGTGGTGGATGATAACTACTTCTGAAATTGGTGGTAGCTTGCCGAATAAACCCGGAATCGGCAGGTTTACAGGATCTATCTGGACTGGAATTAGAGACGCTGTTGGAGACAGGGCCAGGATCCTCTGTTAATGAAAAAGTTTTTTCCTTATGCCAGATAGAAGCTGGAGTTTGAGGCACACAGGTGTTGGCTTGAATGGAAGGCTCAGTAGGTGTACCAGATGGCCTCAAAGGAGAGTTGGTATGTACTGAACCATGAAAGTCATTAGAAGTAAACACCAGAATTTCAAGACTTGGCAATTTTTGCAGCACACATGGTAACAGAGACAACACTTGGGAGAGTTGGAATCGGAGCAGCAAAACTTCGGAGTGGAGCGACTGCAGGAGCTGGACATCCAACCCCGCAGCAGGGCTCTGCTCGGTGCTCATAGCTCTGCTAGCAACAGAGCCTCTATCAATTGGTCCTTAGTCTTTCCATGACTGGAGACTCCTTTTTCCTCACACTGCGCAATCAACACATCCTTTGTGTTATGGTACCCCGGATTTACCCCGACAGGGGACCAGGGTGACCAAAGAGTAGTAAAGTAAAGAGCGGGTAACTCACCGGTTTGTAGAGCCTGATGTCTGTCTGAGTTTTCGCCAGAGCCCCTGAGGTTGGGGATGGACTGGAGCTAGTGGGACTCGTCAGGATACGCACCTTTAAAGAAAACCCGGGAGAGGAATAAGAAGAACTTAGTGAGAATACCAGATTAGACAGAAGGAATATAGTAGGGGTTAATAGGCCGGTCAGAAGGAACTACACCGGGACAAACAATACAAAAAACACAGAACGGACTCTGAGGACAAGATGGGGTTAACGGGACTGACTAGACGTACAAAAAAGACTAGGACAGTCACTCACACACTCAAACAGCAGGAACCCCCTGAAGGGTTAACAGATACAGTCAGGCAGGAATAAATAGGAAAACACAAACTTGGAAGAAACACTAAGGAGAGAGAGAAGGAACAAGAGACAATAGGGAACAATGGCAAGGAACTTGGGCAGGAATGAATGAGGGCACTCAAGAACAAGAGAAATAATCAAAGCTCAAGGCAAGAGAAAAGCAACCAGACTGGCACAGTAACACAACAGAGAAACTATGACCAGCACCTGCTACTTGCACTGGAGGCTATTTAAGGAACACTCCCCCAATAGCTGTGGAAGCCAGACACACCTCCAGGGACAATTAACCTGCAGCTGGGAGAAAATCAGACACACAGAACTGGTAAGAAATTAACACACACTCTGCTAGGATGAACCTGCAGAGTGTAACAGCTGCTCCTTTGGCACGGAACATTGGAAGCCAGATCCGAAGTAATTTGATCACCGATTTCTTTGCATGTAAGTAGAATGTATAGCAATGTGTTGCAGTGTGAACTGGGATGTAAGTAGAAAGTATAGTAATGTGTTGTAGTGTGAACTGTTGTTGTAGAACTATTAATAATTTGTTCATTCATTACTTTTCAAGAAAACATTGTTCACAATTGCATGTCAACGTATCTGCATAACTTCACCACGGAAAAAAAGTAATTATGTCAAAAAACTTGTTTGCAATTGTCAGTGTTTATGTCTGTGATTATTACAGTGCCTAATCATCTTTTTCAACCTTTTTTCCATGTCCATGGCCGCTGAGGATGCTGTTTGGTGTGAGCGTGTCTGCAGAATTTCACTGGATGTGCCCAGCTGCACCACGGAAAACAAGTATGTCAAGACACTTGTTTGCAAATGTCAGTGTTTCATACAATTTAAACAAGTGTGTAATATGTTTATTTCTTTTTTTTTAAGGATTGGTGTGTGTGTTCTTGATGAATTAATTACCTGTGGAGGAGTAATACAAAGGAATCTTTCTTCTGTGCTCTCAAAATAACAGAAGTAGTGGTTAAAGCTTTAATGAACATAGGAGACATGTTTTCGCAGGGAAGGTGACTGTTAGGTATGTGATATGAGTCAGACTCCATCTACAGGGGAAGGATCTTGACTTGTTAACGGGACTTGATGTTAATTGGTTTACTAGTTACTTTAGATAATGTACAAAAAGAAAACGTTTCAAACTCCTTCATGGGGTTAAGAAGTGTGGTACACTTAGTCTACAATACACACTGGGCCCTTGTTGACTTAATAGACTGATAAAACTAAATTAATGTGTACAATGCTGAGTAAGTTTATTATTATCAATTACAAACTGTAATGTATCATGAAGAACAGTAATTCAAATCACTTAAAGGTTGTTATTTTTGGTTCCAGACCAGGGGGTAGTACGTGATTCATGGATACCAGTTAGTATTTTTTTTAGGTTACTTTCAACTTTACATGGTGTCCTGCTGGTGTTTAATGAAGCTATAATTATGTCTAAACAAATAGTAATTATGCATTTTCATGCAGAAATTATACTACAGGGGATATATTAAGTACACTTCATAAATGATAAAGTTTAGAAATTGCCCATAGAAACTAAGCGGTTTATAGAGTTCACTTTACTATTATGTTAAATAGAATGTGAACATGAAAGTATGTTAAATGTTGTGGCTAAACACTTCCCCTTTACTAACATAAACACTATGGTCCATGACCCGCATCCAAACCAAAACTTTGCAGGCCATGCTACAGAACCCTAAACTTTTAGCCACTATACATAACTGAAATCTACCCATCTTAACTTTTAAAGTATGTAGCTATATGGTACATGAAACGTAACTCAAAACCCTAAACCATTTAACCCTTGACAGACCAAATAAAAACTGTTAAATATCTCCCAACTTACCAATAACAAATTACACATTTAAAACGATCCCACCACCTATCAACTAGTTTGAATACATCCATAAATTGCGCAGTCTAATACCTTTAAATTACACAATAAATACTTTAACAAACTATAGTATGAAGCACTGACACAATAAAATGTATTTTTAAAGAATAACTTGTTTATTGTACAAAACTAAAAAGGCATTGAACTTTATTAAAGTCATAAATTAAATGTATTTGTAAAGCATAATACTTTTATGGTACAAATCAAAACAGCATTAAAGTTTATTTAAGTCACCAATAAAATGTATTTTAAAAGAAATATATCTTTATTGTACACATCAAAGAGCAGAAAACTTTATTAAAGGCAGCAATAAAGTGTATTTTTCATCCTTAATATGTTTATTGAACAAATTATAATACAAAAAAACTTTATAAAGTCCATCAAACATATATAGCCAGCACTTTATGTCCAGGGAAAAAATGAAAGTCCATTTCTTTTGTATTAGTCCATAATAGTGATAACAATTGGCGACAGCGACAGTCCAAGTGCATATGGCACAATCCAAAACAATGTTTCCCATAGTACAGACCAAAATCATTGTTGGCTGTCTTTCTTGGTAGATGTACCTGAAAAAGAAAGAAGAAAGAGGGCAGAATATGTTTTCTAATCACATGTTAAAAATACATTTATCAAAAATGTGTTTGTGGTTGCATCAGGAGACTATTGTGAACCCTTCAACGGGAACAAAGGACTCATCATGTGCAACCACAAGATTGTCCTTTTATAAACATAACCAAGAGAAAGAATAAAAATAGTTAACCGAGTGCAAAAAAACAAACTGAAACGTGTTCACCTAATTGTTATCAACATCTAGTTCCTCCTCTTCGGCCGCTTGTGAAGGCTCCAGCAGTTGTCTCCTGATTGACTCCCATCTATCCTCTGGTGGTTGAACAAATGGCATTGGTGGCCACTTTGTTGACACAGGTGTTTATCCAGCAAATGGTGGCACAGTGCCTGGTGTGTACAGATGAGGAGTGTTAAGAGCGGAAGGCCATGGGAAGTCTGACTGATGTTGTTGTGGGAGCAGTCCGGCCCTTGAATCTTCTTCCAGGCTCTGCAGACTGGCAGACATGAACTGTTGAAAAAATATAAATCTGTAAAAGAAGATTTTGAAATAACAAACACAACGTTTCAAAGGAGCCATATGTACCTGCAACATCTGGAGCTGCTGATGCTGTGTTGAGCTCAGAACCTAAAAGGACGCGGATGTTGATCTGTTGGACTCCACCAAGCTTTGCAGGAGTTGTGTCTGCTGTGACATTTGGGCAGAACGTCTTCAGAGTTTAGCACATCTCTGAAATCTTAACAAAAAGGAAAAAAAGAGGACATTAGAAATCCAATATATTAATTTGATAAAATACAAATAACACGATAGCAAAGAACATTACCATTCTGTTGACGTCGCTTCTCTGTTCATCATGTTTTTCACGCATGATTTTTGCTATTGCAGCAAGGGAAGCAACCTGTGAGGATTGTTGCCCCTGCTGAATAGTGGTGACCACCTCATCCAACGTATCGAACAAGTGAATGCTTCCTGTAAATATAAATATATTTTAAGCTCAAAACAGTACATTTTTGAAATTCCCTTAATTTAAATGCTGTATTATAAAAATTACATACCCAGCATTGATGGACTGCTTCCCAGTGAAGCTGGCCCCTGTTGTGCTTCACTAGTGACATCTAACATGAAAGAGAAAAAGATGTAAACATTTCTTCTTCTGTTTTTGCTTTTTTTTTAAAATATATATATATATTTAGTCTATACGTTTATGTGACAATTAACTTCTAAACTGTATGTTTACAATTGATTACTTATGCATTGTGATGGAGGTTCCAGATAAGTCATACTGGGGAGCATGTTCCGTAGACTGTCGGGTCATTCCACTGTGCTCTAATGTGGTCAGATAAATAGCATAACATGAAAACTAACCATATATGGATCAAAAATAAACAACAGAAACACTAATTTAAATGCAGCATGGTTTACTTACCAGCATGAATGAGCACAGCACTATCCGACAGTTCCATCCTGCTCCTTTTTGATGAGGCCGTTCCTGCAGACGTGGCTAAAAAAATTTGCACTATTGGAATTTAATTGAAAATAGCAAATAGTGTTTACATACAAAATCCAAATACAGAGTAATACGTGTCATTTATGTATGCTACATTTCATCCAAGTACATACTAAACTACTGTTGAAACAAATCAATTGGAGTAAGCTTTGCTAATTTTAAATTGTACTGGCATTGTGAGATTGCTAGTTTACTTAGTTTTTAATAGTGCAGGTGGTGCTAAGTGCCAAGTGAGTGCAAGTGGGCATAAGTGAGTGAAAGTGGGTCAAAGTGAGTAAAAGTGGGGCAAAGTGAGTGCAAGTGGGCATAAGTGAGTGAAAGTGGGGCTAAGTGAGTGCAAGTGGTGCTAAGTGCAAAGTGATTGAAAGTGGTAAAAATTTAGTGCAAGTGGTGAAAAATAAGGGCAAATGGTTAAAATTGATTGCAATTTTTGAAAAAGTTTGTGAAACTAAGAAAGCATTACTGTAAAATGAGTGAATGCAAGTGTGAAAGGAGATAGTGCATGTGTGTACGTGAAATTGTACAGAAGGGAACAGAGTGACAATGAGAAGTGTCAGAAGGTTTAAGTTTAAAAAATAAAACTTGTGTATATTGTGTTCCAAAAATTTTAACTTACCTCTGCTCTGAGCAAAATCTTGAGCTTGACGGATGCCAGAAGATCTATGCTCCTCCAGACTTCTGCTGGTTGATGGTCCTTGAAAAGAAAATAGAAAACTGTTTTACACGTTTGTTAATATGCTGTTCAAAGAGATAGGTAAATCATATACCTAAAATAGAAAGAAAAAATAGCTAAATGTATAGAAGAGAGACTGTAAAGTAAGAAAAGATCAAAGAAAGATATGTGTTATATTTAAAAAGTGAGAAAATAGGTTTCCCATGGCAAGGATATACACATCAAGGACTGGGTACATTTAAAAATATGATGCCTGAAACTTACGGTCTGTGCGATGGTGCTCTACTTGGGTCCCGCCAACTATCAGGGATCCACACGGTGCACTGTGGTCAAGCGCTGTAAATATAAATAAAGATTACAAATATATTCACATAACATATATAATTTTGTTTAACATACCAAACAAAATGTACCTGCTGGGCTGGCTGTCCTTTTCTGAGGATCACGTTTTGATTGTTGTTTACGAGATGAACAGGTTGCTGAAAAAATTAATACATTTATTATTACATCTCATCAATGTTAACACCATTGGTTCATTTGTCCAAATATTTAAATGTACTTACCTCGAGGTTGGATAGTGCTGGGATCAGATGTATCAATGGTCCCCTCAACTTCCTCGACAATTGCAGGGGACAGATGTTTTCGCAGCATCTCCTCCCAAGTCTTCCAATTCAAGCTCAAAGGCCTACCGCCGCCGGTAGCTTTGGCATGACTTGCAACCTTGCCCATCTTCTTTTCGTGATCCTTTTACAGTCAAATTGTTTCCGGCAGTTGTCTTCTGACCTCCTGTGCACAGCCACAGTGTTGACATCGTCTGTAATTTTCCTCCAGATGGAATTTTTGACTTTCAGTCTTCTGTGTAAATGCACCGTGCAGAACCTCATAGTTCTGCAGAACCCCATGGACGAGCACGTCATTCTCATCTTCTCTAAATTTTGTTGCTCTCTGCCGTCGTGATGTTGCCAGTGCATCCTCATCATCCTCTTCATCATCACCCTCCTCCTCAACTTGTTCTTCCTCCTCCTCCTGTTGCTCCTCAGCTTGTTGGTGGGAGGCTTGGATTTTCTTCAGGAACCGCCGATTCTTCAGGCGGTGGAACCCATTCTTATTCTTCGCTTCCCAGACTTGACTAATGTGGAGAAAGGTCCCTGTCCTCCCTGTCTCTCTCCCTGTCCATTTCTATAATCAAGTTTTGTTAAAAAATAAAAATAAGCAAATATACTAATGTAATCTAATATATCTGTATCTAGATCTATCTATCTATCTATCTATCTATCTATCTATCTATCTATCTATCTATCTAATTTGATATTAATAAAAAAAAAAAAAAACATTTTAAACACTACTCTAATTCAACTATACTATAGAAACAACTATCAGTAATCTATAATGCTCTCTTCTATCTAAATCTAATCTATTCTAATTAAATATATCTATGTAAACTTTAAATTTCAACCTATGAAAAAAAATACAATAAAGAAAATTAGCAAATATATGAAAAATTACTTTTAAATATAACAAATACAATTTCTAACAATACTACTGGTATATGAGCAATAAAGAGAAAGCAGGGTAAGGAGAGAATTGGAGGAGTAAGCTACAGGTGGGGTGGGGGGGATTAGAAATATCAAGAAAGTAAATACAAATTAAATTGAGATTACTCACCAAAGTAGTCTTCACAGGTCACATCACACCAGGCCAAAAGACAACAGAAGCAGCAGCAGCAGAAAAAGCAGCGGCAGCAGCAACACACCAGAGTAAAAAATCCCCCAGCGTTTAGTGTGAAAGGACAGTTGGGGTGTTATTGAGGGGGGAGGAGCGAGTTTTGAAATTTTCCAATTAACGCGGCATATTTTACATATCAATTGAATTTGGCGTATTTATACTGCCGAATTCACGGCGAAGCCTTCGTATTTTTAACGCTGGCGTATTTTTGGAAAATACGCAGGGAATTGAATCGGCCCTTAATGTACTGTTTAAAACTTTAGTTGCAGTTAATTCCACTTTATTGTATATATAAAATTTCTTTGATGTAACTGTGAAAATCCCTTCTCCTTCTCCATTTTCCAGGTATCAGTGCATGCAGCATTTATGATGGATTTAATTTTTTGAACACTTAATATACAATAACAACTTTTCAACCTTCTTCAACTTTCAACCTTCGGACCATCTAATTTCTTTTTAATACCTTTAACATCTCTCTTTAATAAAATGTTTTTTTTCCAGGTATGGTATGTATTTACATTTTTTTTGTGGAACTACAAGTTCCTCAAGTGCCACTGTGCCTTGGCCCATTCTTGGGTACCAGGCCATTTTTGCACTTATAGTTCCACAAAGAGGAAATTAGTTTTATATCTTTATTTAAACAGCCCTGGTGCAATTGGCACCAGGGATGGCTGTAGTGAGAAGGAGGAGGGGGCTGGCAGCGATTGCATATGGAAAATCCACAGGATAAATCCTTTATGCAAAGGGCTGACTGGGATCATGGTGAAAAGACCCTCACCTCTATGATTTAGCCAGTCCAGGTTGGCAAGCCAGATACTGGTAGCAGGAAAAACAGGGGAACCCCACATTACTCTTCCCTCCGATTTTTATGCTACTAACCTAGGCTAGTGCTGGTTACAAATTTTTTTTTTAAAGGCATGGGGTAGGGGAAGTGCAGTCAGCCGACAGGTAAGACCTGTTTCCTATTTTTTTTTATATATTCATTATTTTCAAGTATGCAGCAATACAAGTAGTACAAGGTAGTGCATAACAAGGTAGTGCAAACAAGAGCAGTTGCCAAAGAAAAGTATACAGACATTGTAAACCATTACTTACTGCCATTTTTTTTTTTAAAGGCATGGGGTAGGGGAAGTGCAAGGTGAGGGGGGTGAAGGGTAGGATCAAGGCAGACTCTCTGGTATTAAGAACGATTACAAAGTCAGCAATTAGATAAAAAGAGGGGTATGGGCCCTAGTGGTTTTCAGGAGGGTGTTCAGCTGCGGGTTGTCCCATCAGAGATAAGTATAAGGGGGATTGTTTGAATTCTAACCAAAGGGACCAGACCAACGTGTACACCTGGCATTGTTCTTGAGTAGTCTTAACCATTCCTTCCATTGACATGTACCAGTCAACTCTGTTGAACCAGAGTTTCATGGAAGGGGGAGTAGAAATTTTCCACCTAAGGGGTACGACCGCTTTCGCCGCATTGTTTAGGTGTTTTAACAAGGAGTTTTTATAAGATTTGATAGGCATAGGTGTCAGAGAGAGGAGCCAAAACTCTGGGCCTTTCGGGACTGTGTCGTGTAATATGGCTTCAGAGACTTCGTGGACCTGCTTCCAGTAGGCCGTAATGACCGAACAATCCCACCAGATATGGAAGAAGGAACCAGACGCAGATTGGCAACGCCAGCATAACGGAGAGTAGGAGGGGAGTCGCTTATGGATAGATAGTGGGACTCTGTACCAACGTGTAAGAACCTTAAACTGGGTCTCTATCACGGATGGACTCAATGAGCAAGCAGCTGTAACTTGGAAAACTTTCAGCCACTCTTCCTCTGTCAGGGGTTGCGGGAGGTCTCTATTCCAGGTGTCTGTGTAGCTTGGAGGGATACAGACCCTCTAGTAATGCTTTGTTTAGGAGTGATAAAAGATGTTGAGGGACTTCTGTTGCTAGACAAAGGGATTCAAAGGGTGTCGGCGCACGGTAGAAATGTGACTTATGCAAAGGCTGAGTGATAAAATGCCTAAGCCCAAGGTAGACCCAAAATTCAGATTGCTACAAAGCATATTTTTAACAGACAGTCTGAAAAGCCGGCATTCTTCCACTTTGCACCAGCTGACTAACTCTTATGCACCCTGCTTGTGTATATTTGCATAGTGTGCGCGGAACAAGACCTGGCGGGAAGTCTGGGTTGTGAATGAGTGGGGTGAGGGTTGAATAAGGTGAGGAAAGTTTTGTCTTACTTCTGACAGTTCTCCAACAATTTAAAGTGGGGTGAATGATATGAGGTATAGAGGATAACCATGGGAGAACGTGAAGTGGGAATGGTGACATGTGGTTTTCTAATTTAAGCCATTGTTTTGATCCATTTGGTTTGGACCACTCCACAAGTCTGGTCAAGGCAGCAGCCCAATAGTAACCCTGAAAGTATGGTAGTTGCAGACCACCCCTCTCTTTGTGTCTGAAAAGTGTGTCTCTCCGGCAGCGAGCCTGTTTCCCCTGCCAGATGAAGGAACCACGACACTCTGGAGCTGGTTAAAGAAATAAGATCGTATCATAATCGATAGGGCCTGCAGCAAAAAGAGGACATTCATTTTAATTATATTTACCCTTCCCATTATAGAAAAGTTTTTGTCTGTCCATTGAGCTAGATCTTTGGAAATTGTTGCTAGGATGGGGGGGAAATTAGCACTATATAATGCCTTGGGGTTGGTTGTAAGTATGGTCCCAAGATATTGAAATCTGTCCGGGTGGAAGGAGTCTCTAAGAATTTGTTGCGCAGTCACCAACAAGTGCACCCCAGTACCCACTGATTTGTCCATATTAATTTTGAAATTAGAGAGTGTACTAAATACCTGGAGCTCAGTGAGGACAACTGGTAGAGAGATTAAAGGGTTAGTAATAGTAAGGAGCATGTCGTCAGCAAAAAGCGTTAGTTTATACTCGTGATCCCCTACTTGCAGTCCCTTAACATCAGGATCTTCCCTTATTGAGCATGCTAGCGCCTCCATACACAGTATGAAAAGAAGAGGGGAGAGGGGGCATCCCTGCCTGGTACCGTTAGAGATGTTGAAGGGATGGGATAGACCACCGTTAACATGAATTCTAGCTGAGGGGGACCCATATAATGCCATGATTCTCGATATGCAGGTTTGTCCCAGTCCCACGTGCTCCAGCTCCAGCTCCAGCACCCCCTCCATAAAATCCCAATCTATGCGGTCGAATGCCTTCTCGGCATCCGTGGACAGAAAAAGGGTAGAGAGCTGTCGCTCCGAGGCAACATGCAAAAGGTTTATAATCTTTGTGATGTTGTCCCGGGCTTCCCGCCCCTGGACAAACCCAACCTGATCATCGCATATTAGACCAGGAAGGATCTGGTTCAGGCGATTGGCGAATATTTTGGTGTACAGTTTGGTGTCACTGTTTAGGAGAGAGATTGGACGGTAGCTGGAGCACTGGGACGGGTCCTTACCCTCCTTAGGAATTACTGTTACATGAGCCTCGAGAAAGTGGCGAGAGAAGCGGTGGGAACTCGAGACTTCATTAAATGCCGCTAGTAGGAGAGAGTGAAGTATGGGTTGGAAAAATTTATAATAGGGGACAGTGAAGCCATCTGGGCCCGGACTCTTGCCGTTTGGCAATTGCTTGATAGCTAGGGTTAGTTCCTCAGAGGTGAAGGGGGAGTCCATGGCAGAGGCTATATCAGAATCTAAAATTGCTGACTACTTGTCAAAGTGTAGATTCCCCAAGTTATATCAGAATCTAACTTGGGGAATCTACACTTTGACAAGTAGTCAGCAATTTTCTGTCTCTTTTCCGTGCGTTGCTTGGTGGAAAGGGGTTCGTTAAGATTATACAAAGAGTTATAATAGTCATGGAAAATGTCTGCTATTTACTTATCTAAGTGGTGGAGGTTATCTAATTTGTCTTTTATATGAGGGATGTAAGTTTTGGACCTCTGTACTCTAAGAGCCCTCGAAAGTCCCCGGCTAGGCTTGTTGGCCCACTGATAATAGTAAGCTTTACATTTTGTGATGGCATGTTTAACTTGGGATTGGAGGAGTGTGTTAAGTTCGGTCCTCGCAGCTATAAGGTCTCTTAACATCTGGCCGTCTCCCGATTGTTTGTGTATTGTTTCCAGATTGTTTATAGTATGGAGCAGAGTCGTTTGTCTCTGGTCACGTTGTCATTTGAGACGAGAGCCTATCTGGATGCACTTGCCCCTGACCACGCATTTATGAGCCTCCAATAGTGTGAGACGGGAAACATCAGTAGTGTCATTGGTAGTTATATAATCCTTGATGGATTGTTCAAGTTCGTCTGTCGTTGGTAAATCAGCGAGGAAGGAGTCATTAAGACGCCAAGACCATTCCCCAGGCCGTTCTCGGGGCAAGCTGACTATGACTGAGACCGGGGCGTGATCCAACCAAGTTATGTTTCCAATGGCTACAGATACAAGGTGATGTACGTATACATGGGGGAGTAAAATGTAGTCTATCCTAGAGTAGGATTGATGTCTGCTTGAGTAGCGGGTGTAGTCCCTATCGCTCGGGTGTGTTAATCTCCAAGTGTCTGTCAGCTGGTGCTCATGGAGAATCCGCCTTACCCTTTGTAGATCTGCCTGTAAAGAGAGCCTGATATTGAGTCCAACCGCGGGTCGAGAGCCCAGTTGAAGTCTCCCCCCGTAAGAAGACAACCCTCGCGTAGATTATCAATGCGATCTAATATCTGGGAAAGAAAACGAACCTGGTTAGTATTGGGGGCATATATGTTTGCAAAGGTGTATCTCTGGCCAAACAGAAGGCCCTTTACCACAAGCCCTTTCCCATTTCCTAATTCAAATGACTGCCCTTCCATTAGTGTTAACCTCTTAGAGAATAGTGTTGCAATACCTCTGGACTTGCCGCCGAAAATATAATTATAGAATGCAGCCGGGAAGTGTTTACTAGTTAGTTTGGGAGCTTTGGTTTTACAAAAGCATGTTTCCTGTATATAAGCCACATCTACTCTTTCCTTGTGGAGAAATCTAAGGAGAGTGGAACGTTTTTCTGGAAGGTTAAGGCCCTGGGCGTTGATAGTAAGGATCTTAAGCTTTTCAGCTTGGTGGGTCATGGCGTAGGTATGGGGAGACGATGAAGCTTTAAAGAGGAGGTAGCATATCTACAGGGTGTAGTCCAGAGGCAGTATCGCACCTTGCAATGTAGTCTGCCAGAGAAGGAGTAAAAGTGTGGGGAGTCAGCCTGAGTGGGCATGGGGTAATGTAGGTGGGACTGTAAGGGACGTGGAGAGGTCATGGGTAGAAAGGTAGGGTGACTGCCTCTCCTATTTAGGGACAGAGTGATCTCTGAAATACCGCTTGTGATGAACGGGAGACACAGGTATCCCGCCATAAGGCACTAGGGGGTAAGCGGTGTAATTGGACTGGGGGACAAACAATAACGGAACCTTCTACTTAAGACATGAAACGGTGCTTCACAGCACCAACAATAAGAAAGATTAATAAGCTTATATAGATATATCAACATTAGACACTTACAAAGTATAACAATAACACTGTAGGGGCCCTAGAATAAAATGTCCAGCCCCGAGAGGAGGGGGCAAACAATGTCCGGGGGCTCTGGTCTTAGCATACTGGAAAACACAAAAAACCAGACAGCTTCAAAAGGTACTTAATGGGTGGAACCACCGAGGATCTGTTGGCTCTCTTCCTGGATCTCTGGACCGGTTGCCATTCATCTTCTTGAGAAGGAGACGGCGGATTATAGATGGCGAAGGAGCGGCACCATTCCAGCAGTGGGGGGAGAGAAAGGTCCAACTGGTCACAGAAAACCTGGAGATCATCCGGGGAGCAAAGGAGGGCCATCACCTCGTTGAAGATCATCATTAGTGCGTCCCCTAGGCCTGATTGAGGAATATCTTCCGGTATCCCTTTGACGTGAAGATTATTGCATCTGCCGCAGTTATCGAGGTTGTCTAGGCGAGATTACATCTCTCTCATAGCCGACGCATGATGGCGGATGGTTTCTGAGTTGCGAGGTGATGGTCTTTTGGTCTTCTTGGCTTGACTCAATGTCTTCCATTCTAGAGGAAATCTGAGAGAGGTCGGACTGCATAGTGGAGAGTTGGGAGTCAAGTTGACTTTGTAGTCGTGTTTCTAAACCAATAAGTCTTGTTTAGTTGGTAAAGTGGATAGGACATCCAAACGCTTTAATATCTCTCCCACTTCCCCTCTGGGTAGGATAACGGAGGACGGGTTTGCTGAAGACTGCTGTGAGTCCGACATGTTGAGGTTCTCTGCCTCTGGCGGGGAGGAGGAAGGCGTAGAAGGCGAGGATGTCGACTGGGTAAGGTACTGTAGAAGATCGGATTGATGCTGTTGGTTCCTGGTGCTTTTCCTGGTTTTGGTTTTTTTGCCCATTAGGCGCGCTGTTGGTCTCAGCTAGTATACATTAGTTGACGTGTCACTAGGTCACATGATTCAAAGGATACCGTTAGTTGTCATCCCCCGTCAAAGCATGGATATTTTACATTTGTCAAAACATACAAGAATTACTGCGCTATTGGCTCATCTTAAACAAGTATTCACGCTCAGTATAATTGGTCTCAAAAACAATGATTTATTAATATCCAAAAATCAGTATGATAGTTAAAATATGGATAGTAAACCCGGATATACAGTTCTGAAGAATAGAATAAAGTCCAGAAAGGGAGATACAAATGTAGTTCTCCTTATATATAAAAGGAACACCTTGTGTAAGGGGTAACTGCTGGAATCTAAGGACACATCTATAACAGTCAGCCAGAAAATAAGGTGGATTATGCGGGCTTACCCGCTGACAGAAGCGCGTCCACGTCTGTCTGCTGTGAGTCCCAGTAGGTTATAAGGTCTCCGTTACTCTGTCAAGTCGGAGCCATAGTTTAGGCGCATCTATGGAGCGAGAGCTGCACGTATCCTAGCGGGAGTTGGTCTTCCGTTGCTCCGACTCGTCGGGGCTGAGGGAGATATCCCGGGATGGAGGTGGGCGGCTCTCTACAATGTAATGAAGTCTCCGTATGGCTGTATAGGTATGTAGTGGTTTAGAAAGAATCTCCGTATCCAGCAAGGTGTTTTCAGATATGAGATAGAAACAGCAGGTTTCCGTGGTGTTGCAATAAAATATATCGGGGTCACAATGTCCAGTAGTGATATTAAAAGCACTTTTACATTTGCGCCTGCTAAAGGATCAGTGCTTTAGAAAAGCAACAACAATGCCACTAGGTGGCAGCAGAGGACAAGAAATGCAGCTACAGGCAGGAATTTTCAACCCATGTGCTAGGTCCCGATCTGCCGTCTGAAAAGCAAAGCTGTTGATGTGAAAGGAAGATTCCAGCCAGGGGCAAGGAAATATCTCCAGACTGCAGCAGAACAGGTAAGTGCGCTGAAATACAGTGGAGAGTTGCAGCTGTGTAGGGAGCCCTTCTGTGTATCGGCAAGTACACTTCAGGGGAGAGGAGAAGGAATGCTCAGAGGGCTGGTGCTGGCGAGCAGCAAGCATCAGAGTCCTGAAGTTGTGAGGAGTGGAAGGGAAGGACTGACAGCCTCTGAGACACTTTGGCTGCCGGGGGAGACTAGCGCTGCACTCCAGGTGTAGTTGGCAGCCGTTATTTTACAGAGTGGGTCTGCTACAGTGTCCTGTGTACTGGGGGAAGGTTGAGTCCTCTGACCTGGGGCAGGAACACGGAGATCTCAACTCTGCTGGGCAATAAGGGGAGATGAGACACGGCTCCCCCGCTCTGCTGTAGTCTACAACGATCCGCTCTCTCGATGGCTCTTGTTTTTAACCGCACTGATGGCCGACAAATGCACCCCTTATGTAGGTTTCCCGCGGGGGTGGAGGCAGTTCAGAGTTTCCCAGGAGTTGTGAGGTCCGGTGCTAGAGTGGATGCCACGCCCGCATGGGCGGCAGGGCCGCTTCTCCCGGGTGGTGACTGCAGATGCCAGCAGAAGGCAGTAGAAGTGACCGGAGCACGCACCAGGGAGTCTGGAAGGTGAGGGGGCCAAATCCTTAGGTCCTAACAGCGGTGAAGAACCCCAAATGTGCAGCGACAGTCTCAGGGCCTAGGAGCTGAAGATGGACGCGTTCATTCATCTCAGCGCTCAGCTCAACTTTTTTTTTAATTTAAAAATTGGGTTTTTAAAGCAACAAAGCTGATTGGGTCTTTTTTGACCCAATCAGCTTCTTTCAGTGCGACCCGGGTCGCACTGTTCACACTGCCGGCGACATGGGTCAGACACGGGAATAACCCTTGTTAAAACCCGTGTCTGATTCTCGGGTCTCTCGACCCGGGTCGCGGCAGGTGTGTCCGTTCACACTGAGCCTCGACCCGGGTTGTTCGGGCTTGCCCCTGCAATATCCCGGGCTTTTGGCTCAGTGTGAATGGGGTATTAGTGTTTCTAACATTCACAATTATTAAACAGTTTACAATGTAAATATTAATGTTTATTTTACATTTTCAAAACACATTGATTTTTTATTTCTTTTACATTTAAAAAAACAAATACAGTATTGTGCTTTTCCGCATCCACCTTTTTTGTAATTAAATGTATGCACACGGCAAAATGTGTTCTTATGACTTGCGCGTGCATATTCCACTCATTGATTAATTAGACGGAAGCATTGTTGGGCTTTGTCAACGCATTGTCAAAAGCAAGATGCGTGCGATTTAAACATGCATTTTTGTGCGAAAATGTGCAACCTTGAAATGGCTGTATTTAAATTTTTTGTGCGCACCCGCCTTGCGCATGCACCCAATCTGAATGCGGCACATGATAGTTTTAAATTGTCATTACAGATATTTGTAAATTCAGTCCCTGGTGCTTTGCTAAGTATTACCTACACATATGCTGCTTTTGCAAACACCTGAAGCTAGATTTACTAAACTGTGAAAAAAGTTGCTCATAGCAACCAATCACATTCTAGTTGATATTCTCTAGTATGTAACAGAAAAGTGAGAGCTAGAATCACATTGGTTGCTATGGGCAATATCTCCACATTTCCTTTTTTTGCAGTTTAGTAAATCTAGTCCCTTGAGTTCCATAGGTTTCCAATTGCTGGCACAATGTGCATAAATGAAAATCTTGAAACATCTTGTCAAGAAAACGTTTTGTATGTTTTCTGAAAACAATGGACCTGATTCACACTTAAGAATATTCTTAAAATAAGAACTTAAAGTCACTCCTGGACAAAACTGAGTGCAGGGGGAATTCATTTATTTGTATTCTTTGCATGCAGGGATATATCTTTGAATTGCTTACTGACCAGCGTTACTATCACACTGTTATTTAGACTTGGGCTGGGAAATATCACCTCTCAACACTAGTACTGTTTGCAACAGATGAAAAATGACTCCCCTGCAATCAACATGGTTTAGCCCAGGTGTAACTTTAAGTTCTTATTTTAAGAAGATTCTTAAGTGTGAATCAGGTCCAATAAGTTTATTGTAATTAAGACAATTATTAATAATAATTAATATAATAGTATAATAATTCACAGTAAAACCTTTCCAAAAAGGAATAGAAGGGGTTAACAAACTGAGCATAATTGTGCTTTTAATAGAGCAACATCACATGATGGGCCGACCACCAGTCTGATGATTATACTGCAGCGAGGAGAGTGAGAGCATATTTAGAACAACTGACTTAAAATCTTCTTTAAAACTTAATTTAAAACTGAAAAATGGGTGTCCAAAAACTTTACTCTTTCTTTGGATTTCGGAGAACTACAGAGGAAAATGGTGAATTGAGAAGCTTATTAACCAAGGTGACTATTAGCAGCACAAAAATTATTGTTTGTTCTTTCTATTTGTATTTGCATTGTGAAATAATACTTCACAATATTATTAGGACACGTATTAATGTGCAATTGTAACTTGGATTTGGACTTGTTTGGTGATTTTAGTTGCACAAAAGTTTTTTTTTTGTGTTTTTATTTCTTTTGTCATTGTTTTAGCTTATTTTTTATTACACTGATAAATTTAACTGTGATAATTTGCTAAACATAAACTAATGTATTTGCAGACTTTGCAAACTCCCATTCATGCTTTGCATGCAGGGTATATACTGTCTGCTTGTGTATGTTGAAAACCTATATATCAACAACTATTTTGTTCTGTCATTTATAGATTTACTAGACTAATCCATCCAGCATAATCTTGTAAAAAGCAATAATTACATTCTTGTGATCAGGGCAACTATCAAAAGTTGTGGAGCCCAGGGACCCACTAGCAGGGCCCTGCATGTGATTTATTACCCCTCTGTGTAAATGTTCTTATATGTATAGATGTTTCTTTTTGTACTTGTGGATAGTACTGGATAATTTAAAATAATAATAAAAAAAAAATCTACATTTAATGCCTAGAGGTAAAAAGTAAGCAAATGCATACAATTTCAGCTAAATAGTATCTTGTAACCCATGTCAATTAATAATCCATAATTTATTTGTATTTATATTTTTTATTCTTAAACCACAGGTTTTGAACCAGTGGTAATGTGCACAAAGAAGCACACAAATAACTCTTTGGTGTTATACAGAGCAACTGGGCAAGGTTAAAAGCAGTTCTAGCATCCAGAAGTATTTGTTTTTACACATGAATGGTGCTATTGCAGAGGGCATATATAATAAATTATCTTAATTGAGACTGAATAGCATATGTAAAAAATGGATCAAAAAAAAATTCCAAAAATTGTAATATCCAAAACCCACCAGGGAGTAAAAGGGTGCAAGGAGGGGAATTTGAGCGCACATCCCCCTGTAATCACAGCCTGCAGCTGATCATTCTCTGAGAGCTCTGCACATAAGATTTATTTCAAAGTCTTCCCCTGTTGCCTAACATTAATTCAATCAGGGAGTAGCTGATTAGCTGCTGCTTCTATGCCTCACCCCCACTTCTTGAACTTTCTTTAGTCTGCTCAAACAGCTCTGTTCAGTCTGTTGACATTTGTGTGATTGTTATACAACTATGTTGTGTGTAAGTGTAATGTATGTATGTATGTATGTATGTATGCTGTGTGTGTTTGTATTATGCATGTATGGTGCGTGTGGTATGCAAGGTGTATGTGTAGATGTATACCCATGTATTGCTAACTGTATGTATGTTTGTCCATCTCTCTCTGTACAGAGACATAGAAAGATATACACCCCCCCCCTCATGGTGCAGTAAGTTAAATATGGTAACTAGATTGTAATATGCCAGCCTTTTTTTCAAAAGTGTAGACCAACACCATAAATCTATCAAACACTTATTAAGATGTCTCATAAAATGTATAAAACCTCTAACTGTTCTGCACTACACCATTATATAATTCTAAATAGAAAACACCAAAACATTTATATTATATGCCTAAAATTAAATACTGGCACAATGTAACGTTGTGTGCTTAAATAAAACAAAGTATCACAATGTGCACTAAATTCATAAACCATATTAAGTGTGACCTTGAGAAAGGGCCCCGGCAGGGCTTGAAACGTGTCGGTCTGTGAATACCTACACTCCAAAAGGACGTCTCCAACCTTAGTCATCAGTTCGTGGATCGGCGCTTCTACTCCCCCAGGCAGGACTTTGGAACCTGGGCCAGGGACCGCTAAAGGGACTTTATCACGAACTAACCGACCATGTTGTGGAAGGGAAGGGGATCTGAGGGTAGTGTGATTTTATTAACATTGTAGAGAATTTTTGTTGGAAAAAACTGTTAAAAACTTGCTACACTAGATTCTCTTTTTTGTTTCATCTTTCTCCAAGTGACAGCTGGAAAAGATAAAGCAAGACAAAGATTTTTATGCACATTTTTTTGTTGCCTACCATCATATGGTTTATGAATTTAGTGCACATTGTGATACTTGGTATTTATTTATGTAAGGACACACTGTGATACTTTATTTTATTTAAGCACACAACGTTACATTGTGCCAGTATTTAAATTAAAATTTAGGCATATATATTGATGTTTTGTCATTTTATATTTATATAATGGTGTAGCGCAGAACAGTTAGAGGTTATATACATTTTTTTTTAACTCAGTTTTATTAAACAGCAAGTTCAGGATACAAACATTGGTAGTACAGTTGTCTCGTACAGATAACAGGAACAGGACAAATTAAGTGTACCACACTAATATAGTTACGGTAAACATTTTTAAGAAAACACAGGAGAAATGCTTCAGAATTTTCCATTAACAAAATTAGGGGTGGAGGAGGGGGAAAGAAAAGAAAAACAAAA
>WWET01003727.1:86655-113931 GCA_011038615.1 Limnodynastes dumerilii | reverse complement strand
TGGTAACCTGTCAGCTAGAGGGAACGCAGTCCTCTTAGGGAGACCCCACAGAAAGGATAGACTCCTCAAGCGTAGATGGGACGCCTCCGTGTCTGCCCAGGAAAGAGAGAAAGGGGGGGCAAAGGATGCAACCACTTGACTTAGATGTGCTGCGTAATAATAGAGTTTCACATCCGGGAAACCTCTACCTCCCCCTTCATGTGTAGGTTTCTTAAGAATTGAAAGTTTTATCCGCGAACGCTTGGCATTCCACACGAACCTAGCAAGTGCTTTTTCAAGTGTAGCTCATTCGGATAAGGGAACCCTCACTGGTAGACATTGAAAATAATATAACAATTTCGGGAGCATATTCATTTTAATTGCTATTATCCTCCCTAGCCATGAGATAAACAGGGGTTGCCAGTTAAGTAGCTCCTCTTTGAGCTTTTTAAATAGGGGTGGATAATTTTTCCTATAAAGGGACTCATATGAAGGAGTAATATAGACTCCCAAGTACTTGATCTTGCTAGCTTGCCATTTAAAGTGGTATTTGGATTTCAATCGCTCCTTCACTGCGGCTGGGCAGTGTAATAACATAGCTTCTGATTTGGAGATATTGATCTTATAGTTAGACACCCATATTCGTCCATAAGGTGGAAAAGACCAGGGAGGGAGGCTCTCGGCTGCTGTAGGGTCAAAAGGATGTCGTCCGCAAATAGAGATTTTGCTCTCATACGACCCAATCTTTACACCATGGATAGTAGGTGTCACGGATTCCAAATCTTGTGGACCCTTCTCAGGTACCAAGGGAGTAAGGCGATGCGTAGGCGTAAATAGGAAACTTGCAGGTTTAATAGGGGTTTGGTGCATGTAGTAAAATACACAAAAGGGAATGAAGAATAAGTGCAACAGTCCGAATAGCAATGACAGAAATCAGTGCAAAAGTCTGATTTAGCAATGACAGGAGTCAGTGCAACAGTCCGGGTTGGCAAGATGGATGTTGTAGTGGTTAGTACCAGGGCTAAAGGTGGAATAAAAGGTAGTGTATCCAGGTGGATGGTGCAGGGGAAGATCAGCGGGGACCGGAGTAGCAGAACTGGTGACCAGCAGGGATGAGCCAACTGGAACTCAGGAGTAGGCCGTAGGACTGGACCACAGGCAGGACCTCAATACAGGAGTACCAGGCACCTAGGAGACCTAGTTGTTCTGGCACTGAACAGCAGGTCTGGAGGCTTTAAATAGTGCGCCCTGCTTCCCGATTGGTTGGAGGACCGGAGAAGGTGAGTATGATTGGCTGCCGGCTGTCATGTGGGTAATCCAAGATGGCGGCGCCCATGGACCGGAGCAACGCCGCATCTGCCGCCAGAATCCACGCGGAAGACACCGGGAGCAGACGCCCATGACCTAATGGTGAGTATCGGAGTCTGTCACTGTCACTGGGAAGAGCACAACGCCGGACCCCGCACAGCAGAGAGCTGACGCACGGGGTAAGTGTGGCACTTTCCGCGTATCATGACAGTAGGAGTAGCTCGTATTATTGCTGCCAGGGGTTCAATCACCAAGGCAAACATCAAAGGCGACAGTGGGAAGCCTTGTCGCGTCCCATTAGCCAGGGACAAGGATTCAGAGGGGGCGCCGTTAATCATCACCTTCGCTGAAGGATGGGTGTAAAGAGACGCTATGCCCGCCAGGTGTTATAACTCTCTGGACTGGATAGTGAGAGCACAGCAAAATAGACAGACAGGAGAGGAATCGGGTAAACTCACCAGTAGGTAGGACCAGTGCCCGTCTGGAGTATTCGCTAGAGCCCCTGATTGTAGGGATAGACTGGAGCTGATGAGACTTCCTCTGGATAAAAACTTTAGAGAGTACACGTTACAGGAAAAGGGGCTAGTGGGAATGGGATAAGATGCAGCGGGAAGATGGGAACAGCAGTAACAGAAGGGACTGTACTGGACAAACCACAAAGAACAATAAACGGACGAGACCGGGAAAACTGGACAGGACAGACGAACGAAGACAGAACTGGGTCACTCAAACGCACACTCACCCTACAAAAGGCAGGAAATACCTGGAGGAAAACAAAAACAAGCACACCAGGAGGAAGGATGGAAAATACAAAAGGCGGAGGACAAAAAGGGAGAGAGAGAGAGCAATGCAAACACAGGGGTAGAATGGCAGGAAACTAGGTAGGATCAAATGGGGCACTCAAGAAAGCAATGGCACAAAGGCAGAAGAAATGAGAGGCAAGATAAAGCAGGAAGCACGGGGAGCAGACGCTATAACCGGCAAGTGCAAGCTGTCCCCCCTGCTCTATTTACAGGGAGTCTGGCCAATGAGGAGTCTGAATTTGGGCCAGCCCCCTAACTAATGGGAAGACAGCACGTAGGCAAGGTGGGCAGTGTGTGTAAAGATTGCGCCGCAGCGCGAAGAAACAGAGTGTCCTGGTTGCCTAGCAACCAGAACAACAAAGCGGGAGACAGCGGGGGAGCCGATGGCCAGCGTGCGCTACGCGCACATGGCTAATTTGCATGTCGTCACGCGGATGCAGGCACCGGAGAGAGCGTGGGACCGGTCGCCGCGGGACAGCGGATGCAGGCGCCGGAGGGAGCGTGGGACGGGTAAGAGCCGGAGTCCGGCGTTTAACACCAGGAAGGTCCCTGAGAAACCATAATGTTGGAGGGCCTCTGTCATAAACAACCAGGATATCCTGTCAAAAGCCTTCTCCGCATCTAAAGATAATACAGCTAGCTGGGACCTTTGCTGGTTGGCAGTATGGATGACGTCCACGGCCCTCCTCGTGTTATCCCTGGCTTGCCTACTTGGTATGAATCCCACCTGGTTGTGGATGAATCTAGGTAGGATCCCCATCAGTCTATTGGCCAAAAGCTTCGCAAAGAGCTTAATATCATTATTAAGCAAAGAGATTAGCCTATAGCTAGCACAACTGAGCGGATCCTTACCCTCGGGAATAACAACTATCCTTGCCTCCAGAGAAGACTGGTGCCAAGCACCAGCCTGAGATATATGTTTAAACACTTTGAGGAGTCGCAGAGACAGGACACGGAACTTTTTATAATAAGCAGCCGAGAAGCCATCCAGTCCCGGTGCCTTCCCTGATTTTTGTGCTTTAATAGTGTGTTCGATCTCCTCAAGTGTGATATCGGAGGAGAGGTTAGCTGCCGTGTCTTGCGTCAAACAGGGTAAGTTAGCACGAGCCAAAAAGTTATTGATAAGCTCCCTTTGCTGGTCGAGTGAGCAACTAGCACTGGGGTTCGGGAGGTTATACAGCTCAGAATAATATTTTTGAAATTTAACTTTAATCAATGTGGGGTTGTGTGTTATTGACCCAGTTGGAGTTCTAATAGCCAGGATATTACGGGTGGACACCTTAGAGCGCAACCTCGAGGCCAAGAGAGAGTCTGCTTTATCATTTAAGTTTGTTTGCAGCTTGATAGGCTAATAGCAGATTCAACTCACCCCTAATAGTGGTGATGGCGCTAAGCGTCTGGGGGTTAGGATGAGCCTTATGTTGAGTCTCCAGCCTTTGTAGATCATCTGTGAGCTTGGATAGTTTAGCTAGTCTCTCTCTCTTAGCCCTGGAAGCCTGAGCAATAAGGTGGCCACGCATCACCGCCTTATGGGCTTCCCACATTGTCATTGGGGAAACATCCTGAGTATCATTTAGTTCGAAGTATTCCGTCAATCTATCAGAGAGAGTGCTGGAGACATTGGGATCGTGGAGAGACATTGGGATTGTGGAGGAGCGACTCATTGATCCTCCAGGTGGCTCTAGGCGGGCAAAGTGCTAGCTCTGACAGATCTGCCTGGACTGGAGCGTGATCTGACCAAGTCCTGGGAACTATATGGACATTTTGGAGTTTTGTTGCTAAGTCATGGCTAAGGAGGATCATGTCTTTTCTTGAATAGGTATGGTACACGTGGGAATAAAATGTGTAATGGCGGCATAGTGGGTCAACTACCCGCCACGAGTCGCACAGGTGATGCAATTTTAAAAGATATTTAAGGGCCTTGGAGTACTGCTCGTCTTTGTGTGGGTTTCCCCCCAGGGGCATATGTTTGATCCAACGTAGGAGACAACGTGGTATTAAAATCGCCCGCTACTATTAATTCCCCCTGTCTCACCTGTGTCAGAACAGAGGGTAGTTTGCGAAAAAATTTATCCTGGTCCACATTCGGGGCATATACATTGACCAGGGTACAAGCTGTATTATTTAGTTTACCAGTGAGGATTAGATATCTGCCCTCCCCATCTTCATATAAATTGGACAGTTCAAAGGTAAGGTGCCTAGCTATCAGTATAGCCACCCCCCACCCCCCATTTCTTATCTCTAACATCACAGGAGTGAAATATCAGAGGAAAATAGCGGGACTGGAGAGCGGGATGGAGGCCACGGGCAAAGTGGGTTTCCTGCAGAAATATTAGGTCCCCACGGAGAGACTTCAATGAGGAAAACAATTTTGATCTCTTCAGAGAGGAATTGAGGCCCTTAACATTATAAGATAAAATTTTCAGGGTCATGGCAGCAGATTAAGTATGAGCGCGCATAAGGTGAGCAGAAATGGCATCCTAAAATATTGGGGAAATGGGAGAGGAGCAGGTGACGACCAGGGCAAGGCACTAAGGAATGGACCAGTAATCCTTAGGACACTAGTCATAGGTGCTGGTGAGTGGGGGTAGGAGGCATCGGGAAGGATGCGGGGACCAGCATCAAGCCATAGGCTTGTGGGGGTGTGTAAATATCGCATCCAATATGATGCAAGCGGCTGGGGCTGGAGGATGAAGGCGGTAGGCCTGGGCGGACCTACTTAGCAACTTGAGGTAGGGTTGAGAGGAGGGAGTTTCACTCCTAAATGAACTTACTGGTATGGATATGTTTGAGTTCCTGCATGAGTTCCTAGAGTAGTTGAAGGCCGACGGTTAGGTAGAGGGAGGGGTAATTTGGGGAATATCTTAGATCAGAAAAGGACCTTTTATAGCTAAAAGCTTGGGGCAATGCAAACAATAGCAGCTTTTAAACAAAACATTAGGTAACTTAGCATTAGATATTACACAGCCTGTAAGAAAGAACAAATATCAAAGAAATAACAGAAACATTACTGTGATACATATAAACAATCGTTAATTGCCCCCATAAATGTTAAATTAGGTGATTATCTATTCCTCTAAGTGATTGGAAAAGCAGAGCCTTCCCAGTCCATCTTAGCTTATGAGTCCAATATTCAGACAGAGGTAGATCAACAGGGCTTTCATTGGGGGGATGCGTGAAAAGCCAGGGATAGGTGCCAGGTAAGGAACCCTCCCGTAACGGTCCCTTCCCCCTCCCAACCAAGGCCAGCAAGAAAAACAACAATAACGACCTTATTCTGTAGCAGTACCTCGGGTGTCCACACTACGGGATCTCGGTGACTTGGAGACCGTAGACCAATCCCTCCTCGGAGGGCGCTGCTGCTGAGAGGAAGGACCCGGAGTGGTCTTCGAGGCCGATGATGGTTCAGCTGGGGTTGGGGCAGGAGCTAGACCCATACGGTGTAAGAGAGCTTGAGCTTCAAGAGGTGTGGTTGCCGATAGCTGTTGGTTCTGGTGCCACACAAACAGACGGAAGGGAAATCCCCAGCGATATCGAATATTGTTGTTTTGCAGAATAGTTGTGACTGGACGCAGTTTCCGTCACCTGAATAGGGTAGTAGGTGAGAGGTCCTGGAATATTTGAAGATCAGAGCCCTCAAATGTTAGGGCCCGGAGCTTTCTGGCTTCAATGATGATCTCCTTTGCTGTAAAATAATGCATCCGAAGAATGACATCACGGGGCGGGGACGAGTCTTGAGGCTTTGTCTTTAGTGTTCGGTGGACTCGGTCCAGGAGTAGGTGATCCTCTGTGTTTTCCGGAGCTAGTTGAGATAAGAGTCTCTTAAGGTATGAAGTTAGATGTGAGGGCTCCTCCGTTTCTGGGATCCCTTTAATACGCAGGTTATTACGCCTGGCTCTGTTGTCCATATCCTCCTGTCTCTCATGGATCTCCGCCAGCTCCTTACGGATCTGGGTAATATCATCTGCTGTGTGTGCTTGATACGTGACCACCTCTTCCACCTTCTGCTCCAGGTGTTCCGTATGGGTGCCTATGGCAGTAACATCTGTATGAATAGAGTGAAGTGCATTATGGACTTCGGTGTGGATGGCTGAACGGAGATCTTTTAACTCTCTGAGCAAAGAACTGAAATCGCCCCTCGTGACCGGGGCAGAGTCCTCCTCCTCATACTCCGAGTCTTCCAGGCTGCGAGGGGAGTCCTCTCTGTCTATTCTAGAGGATGGCGTGGATTTGTTAGGATAGTAATGGGGAATGCCCTTTGAGCGTTGCTTGCCACTTCTCTGCATTTTTCCCAGTAACATGCGGGGAGCGTTAAGGATCCAATAGGGATTGGGAGTAGAGTCCCCCCTCCACAACTTTGTAATTCAGAAAAATTTATAGGTCCGCCAAAGATTTGAGAGGTCACATTAGAGAGAAAGGCATGTACAGACTATCCTCTGTCTGCGTGCCCCGGCGGTATCACATCTCATGGAATTAGTAGCAGAGTCAGAAGAAAATGGGAGCAATAATTGCAAGGGGTGGTATTCAAATAATGAGGCACTCTTATCTGAGGAGTAAGGCAGTGCAGAGGGGAGAGATGAGTATGAGAAAATGATGAATCTTCTTTGGTGCAAGCACACCTTTCACCCCCAGGTGGCAGCAGAGGAGCAAGAAAAAACTCTGTAGTGATACTTGATATATAGAAAGCTAAATCTAACTAATGCCCTATGGCCACTGCAGCCCCTGTGGCCCTCCTTTTTAGCAGAAATAGGGAGATAGCTGGAGTCTCTGGTCAGGAAATCCCACCTCCAGATTGTAGGAAGTCAGCTCCCCTGGGATGCAGCACTAGATCACCTTCCCTGCTGGGTGAATTGCTCCTCAATCCAAGATGGCCGCTTGCTTGATGGTACCCGGAGGGGCTACACCTGCCACACAGCCAGCAAGCATCGGGGGGATGGTCCCCCAAGACAGGTGCCCAGGAACAGCAGAGAGTGCAGACAGGGGCAGCGGGGGCCAGTCAGCCAGCCAAACAGACCAGGGGGGATTCCCCTTTAAGTGCCACCAGGAAGTCAGACAGCGTGTCAGGGGAGAAGGGCAGTGTGGCACTATAGCCCGGCCGCAGATCTCACCAGGGAGAAGGAGGGGGAGTTCCAACCTCAGTGCAGCCTCAGCCTTCAATCTGGTGTTTACTGGAGACCCTAATGGTGGGGACAGTCTTGGCTGCAGAGCGAGGCAGGTCGCGGCCCCCAGCGGACAACTCCTATGCGTGTTGATAAGTACACAGAGACTAACAGGAGAGACAGGGATCCCAGTGGGAGAAGCACCCAGACAACAGACAGACAGTGAGAGACAAACTAGAGCTTACACTCACAGATTCACACAAAGACACTGACTAGCAAACAGAGGCAGGATAAAAGGAAGAATAGGGAACACGAGGTTTAACCAGGAACTCAGGAGTCAGGACAAAGAGCACAAGGCAAAAGCAAGAGACAAGAGGCAAAGAGAGAGTGAGAAAAGCATGTGCAGCAAGGCTATAACCGGCAACTACCTGTGGTAGATGCCTGGGCTTTAAAGAAGGGGGAGCCAATGAGAGGAGAACAAGAACGTGCCAAATCACTGGTTTTGGTCCCGTTGCTAGGAGAGCAGCGGGACACAGTGCAGAGAATACAGGAACGCCTCCTATGCTGATTGGTAGCGACCTGGTTGCTGGGTAACTGCTATGACGCTAGTGTGGAAGCTGGCTGTGCCCATGAACTGATCCGTTGCTGGATCTGAAGACGGGAGATATCAGAGAGGAGTGGGGAGTGAAGCATGTGTTGCCTGAGGTGGATTCCGGCAAGTAGGTATGGCATAGGTAAACTGGCGCATTAACAACCCCGTTACGTGCTACCTGCTGCTGGCGGCGGCGTGTAACAGCAATAAGCATCTGTTAATTGCTGATTGAACCTCATTTTTAGAATAAGCTCTATATAAGAACCGTTGACCCATCACCACAAGGGCCTTCCCCAAGATCAACTTATATGAGGTAGTGCGAACTACCCTCACCATTTGGGCAAAGGGAAGACCACTCTTCAAAGGCTTGGGGTGAAAGCTATCAGCCCGCATTAGCGTATTTTTGTCAATGGCTTTTTTTTAAGTCTGTATGGAAAAGCCAGTGTCAGTACGTTCAATTACTACATCCAAAAAACACATTATTTATTCATTATATTCAACTGTAAATCTAATAAGCCCATCAATATTATTCAGTTTGTCAACAAATAAAAGATCTGGAGACAGCAATGAGGTCATGTATGGCTTTCAAACCCGCAGAATGACTGATATTGGTATACAAACTGGTAACATCCATGGTCACCAGAATGCAATCATGTGCCAAATCATCAACACCATTTAGCTTACACAAAAGTCGTATGTATCCTTAACATAGCTAGAGAGCTTATTACCAATGGCTGTAAAAATATAGTCACTATATTGTGACAAAGATTGATTCAGGGATCCCCAGAAAGAAATAATTGGTCTTCCCAGAGGATCCCTGAGTGATTTGTAAGTCTTCAGAAATACACATATTAGTGGTGTCACAGGGTGATCCTGTTTTAAAAACCAACCAACTTCCTTGGTAATCCATTGATTTAACATAGCTTGATCAAGATAAATATCCAATTCTTTTTTAAAGAGATCAGTTGGATCAGACTTAAGCATTTTGTAACAGTTAAGGCAGCTCTCGGATATGGACTGTTACAAAATGCTTAAGTCTGATCCAACTGATCTTTTAAAAAAAGAATTGGATATTTATCTTGATCAAGCTATGTTAAATCAATGGATTACCATGTTAAGGATACATCCGACTTTTTGTGTAAGCTAAATAGAGTTGATGATTTGGCACATGATTGCATTCTGGTGACCATGGATGTCACCAGTTTGTATACCAATATCAGTCATTCTGCGGTTTTGAAATCCATACGTGACCTCATTGCTGTCTCCCCTCTTTATAAAGGACCTCCAGTTGATTTTTTTTTTTATATTTCTTTTGGAGTTTGTTTTGACTAAAAATGATTTTTTGTTTCAATCTTCATATTTTCTTTAGTTACAGGGGACATCAATGGGGTCAGATATGGCGCCCGCATGTGCAAATCCATATATGTCAGCACATGTCATGAATGACCCGTTTTTTCCAAATACATAAGTTATTTTTTGTTTAATTTATTGATGACATGTTCCTGTTGTGGTCAGGTTCAGTTCCAGATCTTCTTTCATTTGTTGACAAACTGAATAATTTTGATAGGCTCGTTAGATTTACAGTTGAATATAATGAATAAAAAATTTGTTTTTTGGATGTACTAATTAAACGTAGTGACACTGGCTTTTTCACACAGATTTAGAGAAAAGCAACGGACAGAAATACGCTATTGAGGCTGATAGCTTTCACCCCAAACCTTTGAAGAGGTCTTCCCTTTGCCCAAATGGTGAGGGTAGTTTGTACTACCCCAGATAAATTGATCTTGGGGAAGGCCCTTGTGGAGATGGGTCAACGTTTCTTAGATAAAGGTTACTCTAAAAATGAGGTTCAATCAGCAATTAACAGATTCTTATTGCTTGACAGGCAGGAAGTTTTGACACCGTGTGTATCTGAGAAATCTACGTACGATCGTATGATTTTTAATACTACTTACTCCACCATGTCTACTGAACTTAAACGTGTTATATATTGGTATTGGCATATACTTACCTCTGACAGCAAAATTGGTAATTTGATTGGAGATCCTTCTATGTTTAGTTACAAGCTGAGTAGTAACTTGAAGGATTCATTGGTGAAATTAGATGTTCAACCAACTAGGAGCAATAGTTGGCTACTGGGTAAACCGGAATCTTACAAATGCTCAAGATGTGTAAACTGTCAATTTTTTATCACGGGTAATATTTTTATTCATCCGACTAAACTCTTTGTATTTTTTATTAGACATAGATTATTATGTGAAAGTAGATTTGTCGTATATCTGATTTGTTGCCCGTGTAAAAAGTTATATATAGGCAAAACTTCACATGTGTTAAAGGAGAGGATTGCTCTTTATAGATCATCGATTAAAAAAAGCATACTCATTTGGATAGCTCCACACCCCCGGTAGCCAAACATTTTGTACATTGTAAACATGCTGTCAGAGATTTGAGATTATGCCAATTGCCTATATTTCACCATTGCGTCGTGGTGGGAATAGAGATTTACTCTTATTAAGGAAAGAAGCTAGATTGATTCATTTGTTTAACACTCTAGCCCCAACTGGCTTAAATGAAGAATTGGGGCTTGCATGTTATTTATAATAACATTGGAGGATTTTATATGCTATCCTAATATTTCCATTAACTAAATGTTGTCTATTTCCTTTTTATATTGCCTTTGATTAATATATTGAATATCAACAGCACTATATAAATATAAGATATATCATTAGGTGTCATTCTCACTAATTTAAATGGTCCTTATTTCCTTTGAAACTATCTATAAGAACTATTTTTAGTATTAATAGAATGATAAAATATAATATGTGTCAATTTGATAACTCTATATAGATATATTAGACTGTTATATATTTGATCTAAATATCCGGGAATTTATTCTTAAAAGACATAAGGATACTTATTACTTGTTTCATATTTGCTTTGTTTCAGTGTCTTTAATTGATATATTAATCTATGTTGGGTCTCCATAGTTACGGGGTTTATGAATTGCTTAGAGTAGACACGGCTATTGCACGCCGTCTCTGATGTCATCTTTGTGATCAGAGACATGTGGTGCTCTCATAAACATGCAGGTGTTCTAATCACAGTGATTTGTTAATGGTGGTGATTAACACTATGCAGCAGCTTTGGTAAGTGTATTTAACATTTTCTCTGGTTCATTATGAGATCGCTTGTTTGGCAGATGGAACCCTGAGCACGGCATTGTGTATGTTTGTCGAAACAGCTGTCGAGTAAGAGGTGGCTAGCTCCATGATGACTATCAATGCCATATATGTAACCTCTTTAAGAAATTGATGCCTTTTTGATGAAGGACTCCATATAAAACTATGATGATGGACCGATCTTTTTGATGATATGGACGTTACTTGGGAGCTACAATGTATATTATACCCCTCTACTGCCTATGACAGACTCTGCTTATATTGCATTCTTCTATACAGTAGAGGCATTTTTATGTGTCTACTGTATAGAAGAATGCAATATAAATGACACAAAAGTAATGATGCAGTATTACAGGGAAATGGCACAATGACAGCGATTAATATCAGATAAATTTAAAGGAGTGGGAGCTACACTGTATATTATACCCCTCCACTGCCTATGACAGACTCTGCTTATATTGCATTCTTCTATACAGTAGATTAATTTTAATATATTTTTCATCTTCTGCACATTTTGTTTTTTTGCACCTTGCACTTTATGTGGATGAATTGTGAGTTCCTCGTTTTGGAATAATAAAGAACAAATTTTTTTAGTGCTGATTTAGTCTCTTTGATAGACTGTTTTTGATTATCTACTCCTTCAGTTTTGCACCCTAGATATACCTCGATAAGTTTTATTGAATAAGTGTGCGCCAGGACTTATGGACAATTTTTTGGACTCTATTTGTGTGCATATGTAGGTGCTCCTCTGTTTTCGGTATCCCAGGCCTAATGACTTTGCTCATGTAAGGGCCCTTTTATGTACCCTCTGATAGGAGTCCTGATAGGAGTCCTATTAGAGAGTACATAAAGGCGCCCTTACATGAGCAAAGTCATTAGGCCTGGGACACCGAAGACAGAGGAGGACCCCTCGAGGTCCAGGCAGAAGAAACTGATGAGCCATAGTGCCAGACGTCACCTGTCAACAATGATGACTGCAAAACAGTGAGTAGTATTAATATTTATGTGGAATTGAATATTTAATTTTACTATGTTGCAAAAAATATGCATGCAATACATGTTTTAAATGATTAGATGCTAGAGGGTCCATCATTGATTTAAATGATGCTAAGGGGTCGGACACTATTTTCACTTATGCTAAGGTGTCGGACACTGTTTTTAATTTTGCTACGGGGACGGACACTGTATTTAAATATGCTAAGGGCTCGGTCACTGTTTTTAAATATGCTAAGGGATTGGTCATTACACACCACACATACACCCCCTTACTTTTAATATCTTCACATGCATGGGTAGCATTTTTATTTTCTATAGTGGCACAGGGAACATAATAAACTATTTATTTTGTACTATGGGGGACAGCAGTAACTATTTTTTTAAGCAACCAGAACGTCATAATTTATTTTTAGTATATGGTGACCGCATTATTTTTATATTGTTGAATAGGGAGACATAATTAATTATTTATTTTCTACTATGTGGCCATCGTTAATTAGTGATTTTATTCTATGGGACCAGCCAGCTGGGGTGGTAGAGCTGGAGTCCCCCTCTGGGGCAGCAACAGGCATAGGCCCATTCGCTGGACAGCAGGCACAGGCTCATCTCACTGGGCAGCGGGCTTTGGATCATCACACTAGGCAGCTCTGGCACCCAGATAGCAGGCTCTGGAAACCTACAAGCAAGGATAGCTGGATCCTCCAGCCTGCAGGCAGGAGCAAATAGGTTCCCATACCCAGAGGCAAGGGCACCAATGGCAATCGGGGAGCGCACCTCGACTGTGGTTAATGGAGCAGGTGCCACAATACCAAAACCAAACTGGGAGATGCTGCTGTGACCTCTGGGGCATGTGCCCTGACTGTAGATAATGGACCATGTGCTCCAATTGTACCAACGGGGGTACGCACCTTGACTGTGGCTTTACTAGGCCCTGCTTGGATTGCAGGTGGCCTAGATCCTCACAGTGGACATTGTAGGAAGAAATGCTTATTGCTGGTACAGTAAAAGCAGAGGTGTAGATTCCTCCTTTGGCATTGCTCCTCATCCAATAACCGGGGATGAGGATGACCTCTAACCCCAGGGGCTAAATTTACTGAAGTTGAGATTGTCAAAATCACCATTGTTTGCTATTTTTTTGTGGTGATTTTTAAATATCTGATTTACTAAAGACTATTTTCCTAATAAATCGCCAGAGATGGGTTTTTTTCAAAATCACCCTTGTTGAGCTGTGGCGATTTTTCCCATTCATGATCTAAATCTCAGCTTTACTAAGGTGCAAGTTGTAATCTCACTATAGAATGGGAGCAAAAATCGCCACAGATAATAGAGGTGGGGTCGATTTCATTGAAATCAGCACTCACCCTCAGAAAAAAACCCCCACCTATCTAGAATTTTTTTTTTAAATACTTAACATGGCTACATGCCAATTAACCCTTAGCATGCTGTGCCATCTAGTACTATAAGGCATAGCATGCCCTTGTATTCCAGGGTATGCTGTGCCTTATAGTACCCTAACATTAGAGCATATACATTGCCCCTCTGTATCACTACAAACTGATCTGTCCCCTTCTTAAAGATTAAACAGTACCCCTCTGTACATCGAAAACACTGTCCCTATGTCCAGAGTACACACTGCTCCTCTGTACATACTAAACATTGTCCCTATATACCTAATAAACACTCTCCCTCATAACATACTAAACAATGCCGATTACAATACAAAAATGTGACTACAGTAAAAATGCTTGTTTAAAATGTCTGTGTTGTTTCTCAACCTAATATGCCCCCCTGTGCACTAAAAATATGTTTTGTGTCCCCCCCGTGTGCTGTGCATACCTAACTGTATGTGGCACAAGTAAAATAAAAAACACATTCCAGAGTTGTAATTTTCTAAACATCTTTAACAAATGTAACAGTCTTTTACTACACACTGTTCTGAAGTCTTGCTTGTAGTCAGCCTGGATCTTCTTCTTCATGCAGCCTTATCCTCCGGATAGGTCCGCGCTCCTTTGTATCCTGTGAATGACAGGCCTCATTACATTTATACCCTCCCAGTCCCGGGAGTTGCCACCCGAAGGTATAAATATAAGCCTGTAATGAGGCCTGTCATTCGCCAGAGGAAACTGAGGAGCGTGTACCTGCCTGGGGGTATTTTAAACAAGAATTAAAGATGTAGGGACATATATTGTAAGCATTTTTACTGTAGTCACATTTTTGTATTGTAATCGGCATTGTTTAGTATGTACGGAGGGGCAGTGTGTATTGTGGACCTAGGGACAGTGTTTTCTATGTACAGAGGGGTACTGTTTAATCATTAAGGAGGGGACAGGTCAGTTTCTAATTATACAGAGGGGCAATGTATGCGTTCTAATGTTAGCGGTGCACACTGTGGTTGCAGCAGCATGCCATTAACCCTTTGCATGCTGTTGCTTAGGGTACTATAAGGCACAGCATGCCCTGGAATAAAAGAGCATGCTGCGCCTTATAGTACAAGATGGCACAGCATGCTAAGGGTTAATTGGTTGCCACGGCAGGCTATTTTTTTTTAAATCATCTCCTACTATGTCTACAATTTTTAAAGGGTTCATTTGCCATGTATACAAGCTTAATCGCGGCGAGTAAACCCTAAAAAAATAGTCAGACATCGATGTTGTTTAGAAATCACTAGACATAATTCGCCCATATTAAATTCAGCGATTAAAAAAACAAAAATATCTATGGCGATGTCCAGCAATTTCTAATAGCTATTTAAAATCCCCTTTAGTAAATCTAGCCCCAGGCCTTCAGGTGGAAATCTGTGCCTGATGGTGATTAGCACTAGGAGAATTAGAATTCCCTAAGTTGCTGTTGGTGTTAGTAGTCGGTGAACACCAGCTCCCCTCCCTTTGGGATAGTGAAAAAACTTGGCTGAGTCCAGGAAACACAGCTGAGGTGGGTGAGATCTGCCTCAAAGAATCTGGCATCCCCGACAGGAGTCGAGTGATTTAGGAACGCAGTAACACCATATCAACACGCAAATTTTAACTAAACGAAAAAATTGTGCCAAACCTGTGGGAGACAGACTAGACTCTATTAGACAAACTGGACACTGACAAGCAGATGTAAGACAGGAATGCCCCGCAGTTCCCTCCAATCTGTTTTGGCTGGTCATTCTGTTACGAGGCTGATCTCAGGGCATGGAGTCTAACTGGGGCCTTCCCTAGGGCCCCTGATGGTGGGGATAGACTTGTGCGGCAGCACACCCAGCAGATCATGGCCCTGGAAGGCAGCTTCAGGTGTAGCTAAGCACTAATAACCAGACAGGAGTGAATATATCAGCAGTGTTTATTAGTGCACAGAACACAGAAAATAATAAGAATATAAAAATGACACCGGTAACAAGACTAGATAAACCACAGGCTATAAACACTACAGAATACACATATGAACAGGAATTAGAGGGAGCATTAAACACCAAGCAGAAGTAACTGCAAATACGAGATACTGGGATACAGAGCTAAACTGTATATACGTATACAAGACTACGTTAATACAAGCAGAAGTTGAAATTGCAGGGCAGGCTATATGCAAAAATACAAGAAACAACTAGACGCAAGGATTCAGGGAACATAAATGCATACAGACCGATGACAGCTGGTTCACAAGGCACAAGATGATAAAAGGCAGATTAGAGTATACACACACCAGGAACTCAGGATAACCATTATTAATGACTGGCTAACACTCTGTGAAAGGAAGTCCTATAAGTGCAGGAAGAACAGGTGGAAGATTATTTTCTTGACCTGCCCTTAGGGGCTGCTGTTGGATGCTAAATGAGTGTCCATGAAGCACAAAATAGTCCAAGATTGCTCCTAGGGGCCAGGAAGGATATTGCATAAGATGTTCACAAGATGTAACAGTTAAGACTAACAATTGGCATACATATTTCTTCCAATACCCAATACTTATGAACCAGGTTGTATTGAGCAAGACAGCTGTAGAACATTAGATTAAAACCCTCTTACCAAGATCTGCACATGTCAGTGGATGATTCTTGGATGCTACCAGCATTCCTGGGTCTACTAAAGATTTTATTTTTTATTTTTTATCCTGTATCCAGAAGTCTTCAATCTGACAGCTTGCCAACTTAAAAAATGGGGATTTTTGAAAAAGGTATTTCCACACTGATATGCTAAGAAACCTACTCTCTTGGAGATATATAATAGAATCTGGAGTATTCATATTGTTTACTGTGCACAAACGTATTATGATATAGGGTACTATAGGCTGCGTTATGCACTTTCTCCAGTCTAGGTTGGACAAGGGCTCAGCAATTAATATTTTAAAACTCCATTTCTGTGCTGTGATGAGGAATTGGCCAAGGAAAAATGTATGGGTCAATTAATCTTGGTGGCTACCAAGATCAAACCAGCATTTAAATTCTCTGGGGACCCCTTGGACTTGGTTGGTTTATGATGCGTTATCAGGTCATCCATTTTAAGATTTTGGATAAAATACATTTTAGGTTTATGTCTTGGAAAGTAATATTCCTGATATTAGAAAGTCTCAGAACTTAAAGCATTTTGGACTGAAGCATTAAAGACCAACCCAGACTTCCTACCCAAAGTAGTCTCAAATTTTCACTTTAATCAAGAATTCTTATTACCATCTTTATGTCTCAATCTTAAGGTAGAAAAGGAGAAAAAAATTCCACACTAGTTAGAGCTTTAAGAATTTATATAGAACAGCAGTTCTTCTTTTTTATAAAGCTTTTTGCTCTAGAAGAAAAAAAACAAAGGGGGTCTCGGCAACAAAGGTCACCATAGCAAGGTGGATTAGATAATAAATTCAAGAGGCATATATATGCAAAAAAAAATGGAAGCACCTCCTGGGGTGGGTTAGGGCACAGTCTACTAGGCTATGGCCACTTGATGGGCTGAGTCTCTTCTAGATTTGACTTCTACATATACTGTTTCAAATTGTTATAGATTGAGCCTTCTAGCTTCTGCAGATGTTAAGTTTGGAAGGAAGGTGTTAGTGCAGGAACAAGGAAATTTGTTTTTATATATGTATAGTATATTCTTATTTTGAACATTATGTTGCTCTTTAATTCACATAGTAATTTAACTGCTTGGATATGACCCAGTAGTCTGTGCTACCAGGAAGGAGAAGGGAAAAGTGATGATATACCAGATAATTAAAACAGTAAAAACTAAAAATTGCTCTATGAAATGTGTAATTTGGTAATTTTTTGCATTTTGTGGTACACCGTATCAGCACACAAATTATTTAATACATTTCTTGTCTGGAAATACTGCTGTGCAACTTGTACCTGGATACACTTCTACCCAACTAGAAAATATAGAAGCCATGTCAACATGTACTTGTACATATATAAATTGCAACCCAAAAATATTTTCAACTGCGTGCCAAAAGAAATGAATTTGCCAATAGACCTTAACAAGTCTGCTCATACTAACCCTGTCAGGTAAATATCCCTTTCAGAGGATCACTTCACATCATTCACCTTTCTACATAATTTCTCAATATAAGTTTATAACAACCATTTACAGATTAGAAAAAAAAATAAGTTAAGTGTGTATTTTCTTTGTCAGTAACAATCTATTTATCATCCTTTTGTGCATTCTTATGCTCACAAAGTAAGAACCTGGCAGAATAAGGGTAATCTAACAACAAATTCTTTGATGAAAATGTAATAAGAGCTAATGCATGGTTGCCTACTTTTGCAAATGAATATCAGGGAGATTGTAACAGCACTATCAACCAAAGGGATGTGTCCTGTAGCACCAAAGAGGTGTGTCCTGTGAATTGCTCCACCCATAGGTTTATCTAGCACTGCCAGGAAAACTATTTTACAATAAAAATGTCAGTATTTATTGATTAAAATGTCAGTGAATACTTTCATTACTATCCTTATAGAAAAGCTAAAAGTGACGCTGCAGCTGATTAACAAGATTATTTCATTACATCTTGGCCTCCATGAAATTGGTCATCTCCATCTTGGCCTCCAAGAAATTGGTCATCTCCATAGACCTCAATGGATGAAATTAGAATCAGGGAGATTACCAAACACTTCAGGGAGTCAGGGAGATCACCCAATCTTCAGGGAGTCTCCCTGATATTCAGGGAGAGTTGGCATCTATGAGCTAATGCCTATATTATAGTGCTAACTACAATGAAATGCCATATTTGTACTGAGCTTATCAAAGCTGTAATAGTATATTCTACATAAACACTAGATCTATCTGGTCTCTTCAAGTACATCTAGTCATAAACTTATAAACTAATAAATAGACATACAACCAGAAAAACTCATAGTGCATATTTTGTCAATTCAGTGCTCTTCAGAGGAAAGAGATTAAGTTATATGCAATGCCTAAAGCTGTGATGTGCACCTGAGAATATTTAAACTTCTTGATAAAAATATTTCTATTGGACTAACGGTGCATCTGGAATGGCTGCGTATTAGTTGAACTCCATCCCACTGAATAAATCCTCATACCTTTATAACATCATTGAGAGCATTAATTTTCAAAAACAGCCTAGCTTGGGTCTGGAGCACTCAGAGCATGATCTTATCTGGCTAGTGGAGGATTGATTAGCAGATCCCTTTTGAAAGACCCAGAGTCCAGCCCAAGAGTAGGCCTATCCCTACAGTGTCCTGGCTAGTAAGCTATAAAGGACTCTGAAGCCTGCTCATGCTGAGGACTAGTGGATCTAAGCGAGGATCTCACCAAAGCAGTTGAGACACACCACTTCATACAACACAGCTCAAGGCAAAAACCACTGCAGGAACAAAAGATGAAGGGAGGTACAATATACTGGGGGAGCCTTTGTCTTGCCTAATTGCAGCATCTTACGCACAAACACTTGGCGCCATCATAGATTGTAGGGGGGCTACTGTGGAGTACCAGTGTTGCCTTTGAGTGACTGGCCTGGCGAAATTTAAAGCATACCATCTCTAAAGGCCAGAGGTGATTTCATTAATATATTACACCTTTTAGCTGGTGCATTACGTGTCGGCACCAAGCGCTACAGCCCGCCATTTTGTGGAAAAGCCTAAGGGGACCTCTCCAACCTGGTAGTCCTATTACAAGTACACAACTAACGAGCTGCTGCATTTTCCCCAAACTGCATATGGTGAGCTTTGCCTACACCCATCCCACCGTACACTGTTGAGCTGAACATACCGGCCTACAGTAGATTTCAAGGTGATTAGTTCTTATTCCCCACAACTCAATCAGGGGTATAGCAAAGTAATTAAAGTTTATTTGAGGAAACTACTGGCTGTCCTATTGTGGCCTTGATAGGGGACAAAGCCAGTCACAAGCTTCTGCACAATTCCTATGCAAGTTGGGGTACTTCTTCAATATTGCCTTCTAACTTATGGTGGCTGTTCTACAGACCTACTGCCAGATAACGTGGCCAGTGGTTGCGCAAGGTGGATATTTTGTTTTGGACCATTAAACCTTGTGAGAACCTCAAGTCATCACGAGTAACAAGAGGCAGATGGTACATATATGGATAGAATTGATGTGAAGTTCCAGCTTTGCATTATACATCTATCTTCTCCTGCTTATGACCTTCCCTGAATTTACAAAATTACATATCTACAAGGCCTGGTGTCTGCCGTGAAGGCCAGCTTTGTTCTTCAAAGAAGGGGACAACTTATCGCATTGCCAAGGTGCCTCCTGAGAAGCTTGGATAGCAGCCTGTGCCGAGGCTTGTGTGTTGCACCAGGATGACTCTTGAGGTATTCCCCGTTCACGTCAAAGACTTTGAAAATTCACCTTTGATTTCAGATTTTAGATTATTTTTAACTTGCCTCATTGACAAGGGTTTTGGTAGGGCCCTGTCTACCTGAGTACTGTTTAACAGCTGCGCTGAAACATGATAGGTTATTCATCTATTTACTTGTTGTCCAAAGTGTAAATTAGTCTCTCTAATATATTTGTTTTTAACAATTAATTACATGTGCGTGTGTGTATATAGATAGTGATGTGTGTGTGTGTGTGTGTGTGTGTGTTTGTTTATAGATGGTGATGTGTGTGTGTGTGTGTGTGTGTGTGTGTATATGTAACACCCCTTTACTTTTACATTTGTAAGGGGTGGTATTATCAATGCAATATAGGATTTATTCTCTTGTTCTTGGTCACAGTGTCTCCACCCGAGTCTTCGCTTTGGTATGCAAACTGCGGAAGGTTATCTGTTCCTCCAGGGATCGACTCGGGAGACCCCTTTTTACCCAACCACATACTTAAGTTAAATAAACCCCAATATACACATGGAGGATGAGGGAATCAATATTGGGACACTTTATTAATGGGTTGAATCAGAAGGAAGTGGAAAGTTATTACAGGAATGATCAGTAAGGAGTGGGCAGATGGGAAAATACTGATAAAATAAAATAAGACAATACAGAAACAAACAATTGTAATTGTCTCACTCTCTGAAGTCTGGCATTTCATTCACACATGCTCTCACTCTCTATGCATTTAACTGAATAACTAAACAGCATTAAACAGAGCAACTAAACACTGATCTACTATAACTATTAGTATCTTGTCCCAAATACAACTGTCAGTGGTAGCGTTGGTGCACTTTCTTTGGAACAGGTGGTAGCCTGGGCCACTGATCACATGGAGCAATGTCTATATTCCTCAGATGTGTGTCCTCTGTGCTGTGCTGTAATCATTCCTGGGGCAGGGGCTGCAGTGTAGTGTAGACAGTGAGGGAAATCTTGGACCTCACAGTGTGGTGTTACAATATGGAGGTGTGCTCTGTGTGTATCACACTTATCTGTTTGTTGGGGATCACAGATCTCAATAACTGCCTTTTCCACTTTAGCTAGCTATCTTGATTGAAGTCCCTCACAGCTCACTCGCAATTCACTCACTCAAAACACAGGAGTCTCCCTCTCCATTGTTGGACTCACTTGGCTCTCTGGGAACACTCCTGAAAGGGTTGTCAGGTCCTGTGATTGACCTTTTTCCTGTCACAGACTGTTGCTCCAACACTGTTCTGGTGCTCCTGTCGGCTGTCTTCACCAGCTCTACTTTCTGTCACAATCTGTCTTTCTGACTTTCTGTCACACTCTCCATCAAAGTCACTTCTCCCTCTCCTCACACTCTCTCCTCTCTTCCCTCCACTTTTTCCTCACATATCCTTGTGTCTAGCAAAACTAGCTCCTCCTCTGATCCCCCACTGCTGACAAGCCTCCCTTTTCTTCTCACTTCAGCATCACAAGGTTTAGTAACACTAAACATAGCAGCCACATTAGGTCTCTGGTGGTTGTCTGATACCCTTGCTACATTCTCTCCCTGGTGCGCAAGCATGGTCTCTGACACTTCAATGCTGGAGCACCACCTAAAAAGCAAGGGAGGGTTAGTGCATTTCAAGCATCAGCATAAATGATACATCCCACTAAAATACGGCCATGGATACACATAATATGGGTGAACTGTTCTAGGTATCTCTGATGCTCTTCCCAAAGTATCATAAGTGAACATCATAGGAGGCTTAATGTCCCTTCTTGTGCAGGTGCAAGCTAAAGAAACCCCATCATCTCTCCCTGGTGGCTCTTGTTGAATTTCTTCCTGGAAACTATCTTCTTCGTTTACATGTAGATCCTCCGCGCTTTCCGGCACAGTTTCTGGGACTGTTCTTGTCAACTGATCTAACTGAGATGATGGAGTATTTAATCTCACAATTCTTTCTGTTCTTTGTATTGGTTCAGGACAAGAAACATGGTCAGGGAAACAGTTTTTCCCATCATAATTCCGTTCTTCATCTGATTCTGTTGAATCACTTCCAGGTGACACAGACTCTCTCCTACTGGGGCCTGACTGATCACAATCACCACAACGTTTTAATAGTCTCAGGCTATGCTTTTTCCTTGGCCTCACTGGGTCTTCCTCAGCGGTTCTCAGCCTGACATCTCTCCCCAAATATAATAGGTGCTGTCTGTGATATGTCTTAATGGGCCCTTTCTGTCCTTCAGGTTTTACTCGATAAACAGGTGCCCCTGACAATTTGTCCACCACCTCATAGGGTTCATTTCTCCACTGATTTGCCAATTTTTGCTTTCCTGCTACTCCCAGGTACCTAAGCAATGCTCGATCTCCTACTGCTAGTACATTCTCTTTCACCCTACTGTCATATCGTGTCTTGTTTCTCAGACCAGACTTGGTAGAAGCCTCTTGAGCCAATCTGTAAGCCTCTCTCAGCTCTTCTCGCAGTCTCTGAACATTCTGTAAATGTGTCTCACCTGAGAACAGAAACTCTGTTATTCTAAAACTAATGTCCACAGGCAGTCGAGCTTCTCTTCCGAACATAAGTAGGTACGGTGAGTATCCAGTTGACTAATTTTTAGTGCAATTGTACGCATGTACCAACTGGCTGATATGTCTACTCCAGTGCGCCTTCCTGGCAGTGCCCAAAGTGCCCATCATGTTGAGAAAGGTTTGATTGAATCTCTCTGGCTGTGTGTCTCCCTGTGGGTGGAAAGGTGTGGTCTTGGACTTCTGTATCCCGCACAATTTGCATATCTCTTTTATGAGCTGGCTTTCAAAATCTCTACCTTGATCAGAATGGATCCGAGCTGGAAGACCATAATGTACAAAGAATTTCTCCCATAATAACTACAGTCATAGCTTTTTGATCTTTGGTTGGGTATGCTTGAGCGTACCGGGTAAAATGATCAGTCACAACCAGAATATTGGCAGTGTTGCTTTTATCTGGTTCCACAGATAGAAAATCAATACACACCAGTTCCAGTGGTCCATCACTTGAAATGTTTTTCAATGGTGCTGCTCTTTCAGGTGCTGTTTTCCTCAGGATGGAAGTCCCACAATTTTTGCAGTATTTTTCAATATCAGCCTCCATCCTTGGCCTATAGAACCGATCAGTGATCAACCCACTCGTCTTCTCAACACCTAAATATCCATGTTGGTCATGTAGAGCATTCATTATAGCATCACGATGCTTCTTTGGCAAAACCAACTGCCTTTCCACTCTACCATCTCTGCGAGTGGTTTCCCTATAAAGGAGGCCTCCTCTAACTATCAGAAAATCTCTCTGCCTATGCAGTAGTGCAGCTTCTTCTGTTCTGAGGGCTTTTGGTGCCAACCTCTCATTGGGCCAGATCCAGAACAACGCTTGTGAGCGAATTTACGTGTGGTGGAGACGTAAAATCGCGTTTTGGTAAGTACTGCGCATGTGCACCATAGAAAATACGCTCCGTAACGGATACTGGGGTATTTTTGGCGTTTGCCTACCACTTTTTAGTGTTACCATGACTGGTGACACATTAGCCATCAATCCAGTGTCCTGTCCATTCTTGGTCCACAGTGTTAGGTTGCGACGGTGATCTGTTCACCGGCATGTCTATTTGGTTGCCAGGGTTACTCTATGCTTTAGACGCTGGCCGGGTTCTCTCCTAGCGCTGTGCGCATCGCGTCACTGCTATGCACGCTGAGGGAGCGTCTATCACCTGCACTCGCATTGGCTGGCCGCGCTTCTTATTCTCCTCCCACTTGTCTGTTGGCGCGGGTTATAATTTCTCTCTCCGTGGCTGCAGTTACCTCGTGCTGTGTCTCGTCCTGTCTTCGGTCCATGCTACTCGTGCCTCAGGCTATGAATCCTCGGCCTCTCCAGTTCCTGCCCTCTATTGCTGGCGTGGTTGGATGTTACTGTCTCTCGTTTTCCTGAAGCTCTTTAGTCTCCTTCTGTCGGTCCTTTTCTATTGTGGCTACCTTCTTGTACTTAGGACCTTTTTGCTACTCGCTATTTCATTTATTCACTACGGTGTACAATACATTGTGCTGCTGCTGACTATTCATGTGTCTACCTGCGGTGTTCAGTACATAGTGCTGTTGCCTGTTATTTATGTGTCTACCAGCAGTGTTCAGTACATATTGCTTTTGTTATTTAACTTTGGGTCAAATCCAGCACATAGTGCTGTGGCCATTTACTATCCATTTAAACAAGCAGTTCCCCAGCACATAGTGCTGTTGTTTGTATACCTTTCGCCCACTGCGTTCAGCACATAGTGCTGCTATTATTTGGCATTTTCCTGTTTATTCTTTCCTCCAGGTTCAAGCACATAGTGCAAGCTGTTATATTGCATCTTATTGCTCATTCATGTCCAGTACATAGTACTGTGTTGTGTTTAATTTTGTATGTGGCACATAGTGCCTGTTCTTTCTGTTTTGGCCTCTTGGCATCTTCATGCTGTTGTCAATAAACTTGTCCTTGCTACCAATCAAGTTCCTCTTTATTGTTCATACTGGGTATTGAGAATCACTGGCTGAGCTCTGAATGTCTTTCCATCTTTTCTAAAACTTCCACTCTCCTACCCTTTACCTTTCTCTCTCTGAGAGCGTAACACATACATGAGTGACAAAAATAGATTAGGTTATTAAGTAGCGCACACCTCATAAATTCACCGAGCCAAGTAGAGAATAAAATTTCAATATTTATTTCAACATATTAAAACCTATTGTATAAGGCGAAGTATAAACACATCTAAGGTCTTAACAAGACAATAAATTATTATGCATGAGCACTCAACAGAATATAACAACACATTGTATCAAAAGATGAGCAGAGGGACTACAGCTAAATTGGCCTGCACTTAAGGAGAAAAAAACTCACCCTAATGCAAACACTAGCGGTCTCACGACCACACTTCTCCCCTTCCGGGATAGTATCTAAGCCCTCCCTGTACTCACCCTAATATGTGCATAAGAAAACCCTCTCAGGTAAGTATCGAGCAAAGAAGAAAATGAATTGCGTTCAAACAAATTGTTTCAATGAGTTCTCTGCATGCAAGTCGATTGAGGCTCACGTCATATGCAGCACCTGACGCGCATTTCGCCTGGATGGTAGCTTTCTCAAAGGTGTTGCAGGCATAAAGTCCAATGGCTATTTAACCTCCTCATAGCCAATCACAGAAGAGTCTCACATAATGACGGACTTCTAAAAACGGGAAATAAAGACGCAAATATAAAAAACATATAAACATTACAATAAGCAAATTAAAAAACCTTTGATTGACCTCCGTAGTATTGGGCAAGGGTCAAAATTGTACATATAAACAGTCTATATTCTTGTTAAAGAAAAGGTACATATGACTCATTCTTGTTTAACCCCCTCGGTGCCGTGCTGTCCATTAGAAAAATCCACCTTGTTTCTTTACACAACAGAGCCCTGTCAATGTCTCCTCCTCTTAAAGTAGATGTAATTTTCTCAAGAATGAACACTTTTAAACATGAGGGATTAGCACTATGGTGTAATAAATAGTGTCTGGCAACAGGGGTTAACATTTTAGATTTTTTTGCATCAGCAGGACTGTTACGAATTTATCTGACATGTTCGAGGACTCTTAACTTAAGAGGCCTTTTGGTCTTACCGATGTAATTTACATTGCAGGTACATGTCAAGCAATAAATTGTTTGTTTGGTATTACAGTTCGCATACTGTGTTAATTTATGGCAAGTTTGGTCACGATCAACAATCTCTAATCTTTTAAGCATGTAAGGACACGCAGAACATGCACCACATGGGAAGGTTCCTGCATATTTATCATCCTTCTTTGATCTGACAGTAAAATCACTATGCACCAGTACATCCTTCAGATTTTTTGCGCGACGCCAGCATATTGGGACATGGGTCTTCACAACAGTACTTAAAACCGAATCAGACTGTAAAACAGAAATATGTTTATTTAGAATTGATTGGATACTCTGCGATTCATCATTGAAATTTGTGATAAATCGCACAACCTTGTCCTCCTCATTTCTTTTGGGGTAGATGAGTGTATCTCTATTTACTTTTAGGGCATGACGATAGGTTGAGGATAGAAGTTTTTGTGAGTACCCTCGGTCCAGTAATCTGGACTGGAGCTCCTTAGCTCTAATTTTGAATTGAAATGTCAAGGAACAATTCCTTCTAATCCTCAAATATTTGCCCTTAGGTATATTATTTACAACATTGGCATGGTGGGCACCGGTACTGAATAAGATGTTAGTTGTGGTATCTTTCCTATATAAATCTGTGGTGAGGGAACCTGAGGAGTTAGTGGATAACGAACTCCCTCTCCCACCATCCAAGAAATAAATTAGCAAACGTCGGGGCACAAGCCGTCCCCATCGCCATGCCCCGACGCTGCAAATAAAGTTGCCCTTTGAAAAAAAATAGTTCTTGGACAAAACAAAATCTTAAAGTCTGACCAAAAAGTCATTATGTCCATTGTCCAAATCTGTACTAAGAAAGTACCTCACTGCCCTAATACCCAAGGAATATTCAATACAGGTGTAAAGGGATTCCACATCCAGGGTCACTAACCAAGTGTCACCCTGGATCTGGATCCCATCTCAATGCTTCAATAAATCCATGGTATCACGTATGTAAGATGGCAATGAGTATACAAAGGAACGAAGATGGAAATCCACATATTTGGAGGCCTGCTCCGTTAGTGACCCGTTTCCAGACACTATAGGCCAGCCAGGAGGACATGTTTGGTTCTTATGAGCCTTCGGTAACAAGTATAGGGTGGCAACACATGGATATTCCACACTAAGGAGTTTCTTGATTTTCATAGAAATAATTCCATCCTGTCTCGCTTTCTCAATCAGAATATTATATGAATCTAGAAAGTCCTTAGTAGGATTCGAGAACAAACGTTGGTAACAGGCTTCATTATCTAATTGAGATCTTGTTTCTGACAAATATGACGACTCCGGACAAATCACCACGTTCCTGCCTTTGTCAGAAGGTTTGATCTGCACATCTTTCCATGTAGTGATATCCTTGAGAGCTGTCCTCTCCTTATGACTTAAATTCCCTCCCAAGATGTTTTTCTTGGATTGACATAACTGGTCTAGATCCCTAGACACTAATTCTTTGTATACCGATAATGCTGGTATTTTCCCCAAATCAGGAAAAAAAGATCTACATTTACATTTGAGAGGTTTAGGTTGTAATGGAGCGTCTTGATGTTCTATAGCAAGCTCTTCAAGGATTTGCAAAGCTCGATGATCCTCTGCATCAAAAACATTATCACCCGACAGAATGGTAGGTGTAGTGGCAGAGGTATGATATATTTTAGTAAGTGCCAACTTACGGAGGTACAAATGTAAATCTTTTTGTAACATAAAACGATCTAGGGATGCTGAAGGGGAAAAAGATAACCCCTTAGACAATATTGCAATGTGGTCCTCTGTAAGGACATGAAATTACAAATTAATAATTTGTAAAGCTCCTCCTGTACCTCCTAATAACGTCTGCGACCTCGTGTCCTCCTCTGATTGGTTAGC
>WWET01003727.1:66783-78376 GCA_011038615.1 Limnodynastes dumerilii | reverse complement strand
TAGTGTGTATGTATGTATGTATAGAAAGCAAGAAAAAATGGCACTCATAGACTTGGATATATGCAAACAGGTAGTCAGGCTTTAATCCGACGTTTCAGTGGCTAATAACCACTTTCATCAGGGACAGACATAAACGAAGACAATGAAAACATCACAACTATATATACGGATTCAAAAAATCACCCTCTTCACATGTGCATGCTACTTACCATTGTACAGTCGCCCGGAGCACGTCGGCTGTACCAGGCCACTCCCCCGCATCCGGCCAGGGAATCCCCCGTCTCATAGTTGTCATAGTGATCCGACACTAACAGCGGGCCCAGAGGACGTCACCTGTCATCAGCCAATCAGAGAGACCCGGTTACAATTGCAGAACGGCCCACAGAGCGAAGCATTGGGCAGCATGTGTGCACTGTAAAGGATGTAAACAAAAACACAATAAAAGAAAAAATGGCAACAATACAGTAAATAACAAATATCAAAGGCAGCATAACTACAGAACTAGGTACAAAGTTCAATGAGGAACATATAGAGCCTGCAATCTGGGGTGCGGAGACCCCCCCTATATGAAGAACAAAGGCATCTAGACCATTATAAAATAATCAAACATGGCAATCAGTCCCAAAGGACCCCTAAGGGTCAAATCAGGCAAAAAATATCACAAAAAGCATGATAATGGGAGAACTTCATTAAGTCCCCCAGGTTTTACTGTCCCCAGTGTGAAGATCCATTTGCTCTCCAGCCTCAGTAGGGCCAGGTCCCTATCCCCTCCCCTGGGATCAAACGGCACCTGGTCTATCAGACGGCATTTGAGATCAGGTAAAGAGTGTTTAAATTGACAAAAGTGTCTCGCTACTGGCTGGTCCGACTGTCCACTGGCAATCGCCAATCTAATGGCAGCCCTATGGAGATTAAACCGTTCACGGAATGTTCTCTTTGTTTTCCCGATATAGCAGGAACCGCAGGGACAGCGTAGCATATAAACTACAAATTTAGATGTGCACGTAAGAACGTGCCTAATATGATAGTTTTTGCCGGAGTGAGGATGGTTGAACGTCCTGGTCGTAGTAAGATGTCTGCATGTGGTACACCCCACACATCTGTAGCATCCAGGGGGTTTAGATAGAAAGTGAGAAGATGGTGATTTTAAATGGGAAATGTCAGTCTTGACTACCCAATCACAGATATTCCTTCCCCTTTGGAAGCAAGGCATCAGTAGTTTGTCCTTGCAAAGTGGATTGTCCAGAAAGAGTACCTTTTCCACCAAGGCCATATAGGCATTGGCAAACAACGGGGCCACAGGGGACCCCATAGCACAGCCTGATGTCTGTACATAGAACCCACCATCAAAGATAAAATAATTCCTCTCCAGAATGAATTGCAGAAGTCAGCTGAATAATTCTGCTGGAGGCCCCCTATATAGGGGGTTATCTTGGATCAATACACATGCTGCTTCAATTCCCCCTTGATAGGGTATGTTCGTGTAGAACGATGTGACATCCACCGTACACAGGATGGTGTCAGATGGTAAGTCAGTAAGGGAGTTTAGTTTAACCAGGAGATCGCCTGTGTCTCTAAGGTATGTATTGAGATTTTGGACACATGGTTGTAGAAATGTATCAAGGAAGACCGCCACCGGATGTGCCAAAGACCCTTGAGCCGAAATGATCGGCCTACCCGATGGATGAATAGGATCCTTATGGATCTTGGGCAATGTATACATGATCGGTACTCTAGGTGCCTTTGATATTAGTGCTTGGTATACAGAGTCCGGGATAATGGCATTAGAGACGGCTTCTATCAAAATAGAGTGTAATTCCTTAGAGAAAGTGACAGTAGGATCCCCTGGGAGACGTTCATATGTAGACAGATCAGCAAGCTGTCGGTTGATTTCTGCTTTATAGACATCCAAATCTTGAATTACCACCGCACCGCCCTTATCCGCAGGGCGGATGACAATGTCAGTGTAACTTGCCAAATTTTTTAAGGCCTTCTGTTCCTCAGTGGGAATATTGGAGTGCATTTTAGGTAAAGTCTGTGTGGTTTTAATCACTGCATCACCTACAAGCCTCAGGAATGTCTTAATTGAGGCATTGTGGCTGGGTGGTTCAAACTTTGATTTTGCTCGGAATTGAGCATACTGAGGAAAGTCCGTCAGACTGGGAACAGTATTATATTGAAAATGTTCTATATATATTTGTAATACCGACGACAGCCTTCATATCCGTTGACGGGTCTCTTTCGTCCAGCTCGGTACGCCGATTGCAGACTGGAACCGGTGATGTTTATTGGCTTGTAAAACACCTGTCATTTTATCTGAAATCTCACCCCTCAAAAGGCACTCCCCAGGCTCATCTACTCCCTAACAAAACAAACAGCTAGTGAAAAGACCCTTTCTGCACTGAGTTCTGCCTTCCCAATCACATTTTAATGTAAGTCAATGTAAAACGGCTTTCTAAAAAAGGAAATAGAAAAAAAACGGCCACATTTTCCACTTTAACCTGTTCCAGTTTTTTCATTTTTAATTATTTCACTATAAATTTTGGCATGCAACACCAGGAGACAATTCTCCACAGACTCATCTTAATGCATAAAATACTTTCTGAGCTACAGCCCCTCAAACACCATGCCCCCCCTCTGACAGAAAGTCAATGGCGGAATGCTGTTTATTATAGTCAACCTTAATATAAGGGCACAACCGTAAAAGAAAGAGGGAGCGTTCTATGGTGCAATTAACGTTTTAATGACACAAGGTTCACAAAGATTAAAAATTTGTACCAGAGATTAAAATATACAGAGCATATCACAATCAGTAAACATCACCGGTTAACGTCTGCAATCGGCGTCCCAATCTGGGTACAGGAAACTCGTCAATGGATGTAGAGGTTGTCGGCAGTGTTACAAGAGAGGAGTTCCTCCAACATGTTTTATCTTTTGTTCAGACTTCGTCAGGGAGTGACGGAACTCATTTAGCAGCACACTTTTAAACTTTGGATAGCCAATCAGCAGAAAGTTCAAGTCCATAGCATTTATTAGCTAATTAGTGAAGCATACTGCTCTTGGAAACTGAACAAAGATTTCTATCATACATATACTTTTAACCCAATAACTAATTAAAAAATGTTTTAGTCATTTAAAAAGTGTGACAGGTTGACAGGGTATAGTTTAAATAAAATATACCGTTTACTATTTAGCAATAAAATAAATGTACTCATTTATAAGAAGTCCTTGCTTGAGGGATTTCTACAATACAATAAACAGTGAATTAATAGATATAATAATGGTACAAAACAAAAGCACTTATTTAAGACTATTATAAAGTGCAAAAGAAGCTAATCTCAAAAGGAAACATTATTTCACATATTTAAAATATGTTAAGAATGGAAAAAAAAAATGTGCACAATTAAATGGACATCTCTATTCACATTAAGAAACAAAGTATTACAATTTAAATTAGTGTTCCAAATTATTGCTAGGAGGGGCTCACATATTACATAGAAATAATTACTACAAACAAATCTTCACTTTTCTGATGATTAAAAATACCAACATTAGTCATAAATACATATGTTAAAAACAGGGTTCAAATTAAGAATTATAGATAGCTTTAAGGTAAAGGAGGTACAATTAACAGCATTAAATACATAAAGCAATGAACTCTATGAGCTGATCACCAGACGCACAGAATGAATGTCAGCTACTTATATCCATTCAAACTGTAAGTGAACCTAAACCAGGGTTGCCGACTCTCCCGGAATGTCCGGGAGACTCCCGAAATTCGGGCAGCACTCCCGGTATTTGCATAAATCGCGTCATTAAGCCCCGCCCCCGCGTGCGGTGCAAGCTTCTCTCCGGGATCTCCCGGAGAGAAGCTGCCAAAAGTCGGCAACCATGACCTAAACTATAATCAAAGTAACATGATCCCCACACTAATAAATAAAAAAATAAAAAATATATATATTATAAAAAATGGGTATTATCCAAACTCTCATTTAGCCCAAAAGGGGTTTGGGTTTTGAGTGTAGAAATCCAAAAGAACTCCCTTTTGGCAAGGCGTTTCACTCTGTAACCACCTCTAAGGTCATTGGGAATTAATTCAATAGCTTTTACTTGCATTTTTAAAGGTGAAGCATTTTGACATTTCAAAAAATGGCGGGGGACACTGTGGTTGGACACTTTATTAATAATGTTCCGATAATGTTCAAGTATATGGATTTTAAAGGCCCTTTTTGTCATTCCCAAATAGCTTGCAACACACCCACATTTCAAAAGATACACTACATAAGAGCTATTACAATTCATACAATATTTAATATTGTAGCTCTTTGTATTATCAGTATCAGAAAAAGTTTTTTGTTCTTTGTGACAGTTTACATATTTCACATGATCCACATGGAAAAAATTCAAAAGGTTTTGGGGGAAGAGTGAAAGGTCTCACGGATTGGGAAGATATTGGAGGTAAAAAACTAGGAGAGATCATGTTTTTAATGCTTCTAGTTTTTTTTTAAATTATATCCCTTTTTTTTACCCAAATAAGGGGATAGAATAGGATCAAGGGACAAAACATGCCAATGTTTATTGACAGTGGGCCTGATCCATACCTACGCATAAACGTATGACCGTTGTTGCGTATTAACGCACTAAGTGTACAGACGGCAAATCATTACGCACAACCATAAACACACCCACATGTCGCTATAAGGTACAGCGTATGAACGTTATCGCACAAAGTAAATGCATACAAAGGCATAAGAACGTCGGAACGATTTTGTCTGAGTTTGTACGCTCTAACCCAATACAAATTTACCAATCGTATGGACATTTTCAACCTTTACTGTCGTCCATACGTTTCTGTGAGTGATAAATGTAATTTTTTCTATTTTAGTGTAATCGATTCATATAATGTTTCTTTATATTTCTCTGTCTCTCTCTGTGTCTAGAGAGAGAGAGAGAGAGAGAGAGAGAGAGAGATGTAATAATGTTCAAATATAAAATAACGTTTTTTTCTATTATTACGATTACATTGTTTCTTTTACTAAACAAAAGTACCGGTAATTTAATAATAAACCATTGTTGGACACGTGTAGTGATATATTATTGTGTTTATAGTTATGTCTAATAATGAGTAACCAGTCATTATTGTAAAACACATTTTTTTTTATTTAACTATTTACAAACATGAAACATAAATATAAAAAATAACCATTAAAAAAACGAATGTTGAAAAATATTATACATCTGCCACAAAATTTGTACAGTTTTCCCTATGTGCACCAGCATGTGCAGCATGTTAATGATTTCTTCATTAAAAATTTGTTGATGATCTGTAGGACACAAGGAAAAAAAAAAACATTACACATTGGCAGATAAATAAATAACGTACACACTATATATCTTTTTGAGAAAATACTATGATAAATATATTTTTTTTTCCACTCCTAAGAGTTTGTCATGTTATGTTTCAAGATCAACATGAAGGCAAACCTCATACCTTAATTATTGTAAATTATACATTTTTGTGGGCTTGAGGACATCTTAATGTGCACAGTGCAACCTGTGCCATTCAGCATGGTGATTGTGTGTGTTTATTTAATTTGTTGTGTAATCATTTTATAAAATTTGCTATACATATATTATTAATACATTATATTGACATTTGTATTAATATGCATGTAAAGCCATTGTTTACATGTCATAAATTTAAGAATGTTAACCTTTAGTTTCGTATTGATTAGTACATAGTTATATTGTTTAGATGTTAACAAATAACTGAAAGTACAAATCTGTAAAAGTATAACATTAATAATTATTATAAAATAATGGAACTTACCAAAAGCACCTTCAGCCATGTCATGCTGCACATGCTGGCTATCATCATAATCATCTCCATTATCCTGGGGTGACAGTTGGGAGGAAAGATCCACCTCCACCTCCTCCTGTGGTGCCATGTCCTCCATGATGTGCCATGTTTTGTGGGGAGACACCCTTCTCCTCCTCCTGAATTGGATTCTGGGGGGAGACAGCCTCCTCCTCTTCCTCCTCCAGCTGAAGCAGATTCTGGGGGGAGACGTCCTCCTCCTCTTCCTCCTCCACCTGAAGCGGATTCTGGGGGGAGATGGCCTCCTCCTCTTCCTCCTGCCACATTATGTTGCTGCGTGCCAGCTCCGCCTGATGATGTCTTTCTCGGCCTAAGGAATACATAAATGAAATATTCACAATGGTTATTTCAAAGAAAATATAAATATACTCATTTAATTGAATTAAATATGATCATATTAAACAAAGAAAATGTTAAAATACTCTCAAAACACTACACTACATATTATGTTTTGCTGGAACTATGAAGTCGGTTGACCATCATATCAGCAAATTAATTATCAAAGTAAAAATAAATAAAATGTGGTTTTTTTTTTTGGGATGTCACATTTTTTTGTTTTAGATAATGGTAACCTAAATTTCATAGTAAATGTGTGTGTGTATATGTATATGTGTTCCGCCCGTCATGATAGGTGAGGGGAAGCATTTAAATCTTACAGTATGGGAGGGATTTAGTATGTATGAGCGGATTAGTGGTCATACTGATCTGCACATTTCATTTATGAAGCGTGTGTTGCTCTCATATTGTGTCAAATTATCTCTTGACTTTCCTGTTTGTAATCTATCTTAATAAACAAATTAACAAAATGTGCAATAGTGATGCTAAGGTCCTCTCTTGGATTTACATATAGCCTTTTTTTTTTTTTTTTTTTACACACTTTGATTTATCCATAACAAACATATGTATTTACCTCAATTATTTTTTTAAACTGTAAGCACATTTAATTTCACTTCAGTTAGTAAATACTTACGGCGATCATGGCGCAATATCTGCTGCCGGACCTCCGCCAGAAGATCCGGTTGCCGCTGTCTGAGATCCGACCATCGGCGCATGAGTTGATCCACGCGCCGTCGGATCTTAAGCTGCACCCGTACATATGCCACCCTAACCGCCAAATTACAGCGGGGCAGCCGCAGATCAAATTGATCCATTTCCCTGATCAAAATTCTAAGTTCCCGCTTGGAGAATGGTCCCGCACGGGCAGCTGCCATTTTTCACAATAATCACTAACTAAAATGGCGTTCAGACGCAAAATGAATACTAATGATGCCATTGGTTGCTTAAGGAACGCCTTCAAGGATCAACAAATCATGACTAAATACTTTATAGTACAATGCAATCTCTCTAATTTGTGGATATGCACATCAATCACAAGTTGATTTGTCATTGGCTCTAATACAGCCTGTACATCACAGCAGTGCACAAATGTTAAACTCAGTTCATATAAATATATATGCAGTGACACAATAGAATTGCATTCAATACTTACACTGCGTGTATATTTTCAAAATCGTTGTATCATCAGATGTTTTATTACACTGATTCCAAAGTGCTTGATATATTTTACCAACTCTTCAACAGTTTAACTGTTCTATGTATGTTCTACAAAATAAATACACACTGGTTAGTTGGCCAAAATACGTAACCACACCTTGTACAGTCTCTAATTAGAAAAAACGCACTCAAATGGCAGGTATAAAACCACGCCTATTCGGCATCACTCTTCTTTCATTTGTAAAAAGATTGCCACAGACATGGGACCCAAGGGAAAACCCAGGAATCCTAATTTAACCCCTCAAGAGGTTATCCGTTTAGTTAACAACATTTTGTCAAAAATGTATATAAATGATATGGAAATTGCAGGACACCTCAGGGCACAAGCTTGGAATGATATTTATGAAGAATTCTTAGCTTTCTCAAAATCCCAAAACCCTGACTGCAATACTAGAACGTTAAAAAATGTTAAAAAAAAAAAAAGGTAATGTATAATAAAGCAATATATTGTTATTATTTTTAACATTTCTTATCCAAAAAATAATTCTACATATTGAAGGTGACCATTACTTGCTTTGGAAGTTTTTTTTTTTCCACAGGAGAAACTCTATTGACGTATCTATAAATGATTATAATGAGCTATCAATTTAAACTAGTTATGCTAAATGTATGTTGTATGTTGTTTATGTGCATTACTTACCAATTAATAGTTTTAGGTTCTGTTAATTAATAGTTTTTGTTTCCTTTTCAAACAAAACAGATGGTCCGATCTAAAACAGGCAATAAAAAAGAAATTAGAAGAAATTAGAAGTTAAAACATGAAAGAACCACAGGGGAGGACCATTATCTGATTCCCTGCAACTAAACAATTACAAAGCATTACGAGTTGAGCCAGGCCGAGGTGGAAGGCGTAGGAGATATGGACACGATGGCTGGTCCACCAGCAAGATTACTAAAACCTGTGGTGCATGAATAACATTGACTCACCAGGTAATGTAAAACATATATAAATATTAAAAACAAAATAATTTTAAAATGTGTTAATTATCTCCCTATTAACAGTATCAGTTGTGTATTGTTTTTATTTAGTAAATAGTAAACTATTATTTAAATGAGTAGACATGTAACTTTACATTCTTACCACACACAGATCCTCTGGAAATGGAGCCTAATGTCTTAACAGACATTACAGCATCATCGGAGAGTGATCCCCAGGAAGACCCAACACCAACACATGAAGCTGAAGCTGTGGAGCAAACAACAAATACTTCAATTTCTACAGAAACAGCTATAAAAGAACATTATGCTACAATGAAATCGATACAGGGAAAATTAGATCTAAATTATGACGCCACAGAAGCACAAACAAATATTATGAAACAATGAGTGACAAAATCAACTATTTCATTGATCATAGCATTCAGCATAATAACAGACTTGAGACAACATTGAACAACTTTGTCTCACAAAGTATAAATTACATGCAGTGGGCAATGCAAAAACCAATCACTACTGAGGACTGTGTGCCATCCACTTCAGGAACACAATTTTCAACAAATAAACAAGTTGCAATAGAAGAACCTGCTAATAAAGTTAATTTATCACTTACCACCCCAGCTAAAAGGGTCTTAACTCATTCCAGCACAACACCACAGACATCAGATGAGGCAAAAGGGTCTATACCTAAAAAACAAAAGGAAACCATTGTGGTTAAAAAAACCTACCAAAGGAGGTAAAAAATGTCTGTATAAATAAAAATATAAATTATTTTGTTTACATTAATACAAACATGTTGTTAAGCTTACATAAGCATTAACATTAGTATTATATATTTTGCATTATACATTTTTTTGGTTACAATTCTTTATTTCATGGCAGACGTATGACATGTTGATATTCACATGTGTTAATTAATAAAAATGTTTATAAAATAATATGACTTCTTCTTAATTAAACAATCATGTTTAATGCTAGCATTGCCATTAAATATGGGCACACAAAGTTTATACATTAATCATGATTATTGTAAGTGCTCTGGTACACACCTTAAAAATATCTCTGAATTACATTGTGCCGGAACTGTGATCCAGACTGGGAAGAGGTGATGGAACGCAGCTGATGTTCCAGCAGAGGAGGGTCCACATCTGCATCTGCCACAATCTCAAAAGGTATCCCATGTCTCACCGCGATGTTATGAAAAATGCAACACAGAACAACGATCTCACATACCATGCCAGGTGCATACATAAGGGCTCCCCCAGACCGGTCCAGACACCGAAACCTAGATTTAAAAAGGCCAAAAGTCCATTGAATGACCTGCCTGGTGGCCATATGGGCGGCGTTGTACGCAATCTCGTGCTCTGTGCTGGGGTTCAACATGGGCATCAGGAGAAAGGGCCGCTGAGGATACGCACCGTCACCTTAGAGATTAAAGAATTAAAATGTCAAGATTACTAAACTGTCATACACAGAGGCCACAACAATGAGAAATTTTTATGTCAAATTACTTACCTGAAAGCCAGGTATCACTACCGCCGTTAGCATGCCTCTCTTCTAATCTTTGCCATATTGTATATTGCCGCATCACAAAGGCATCATGGCTGCTGCCAGGATACTTGGCAACCACGTCACGAATAAGGAGGGATGAGTCACGTATCATCTGGACATTAATGGAGTGGAAACTCTTTCGATTTAAAAAAAACTGAAGTTTCCACCCCTTGGGACCAATGCGATATGTGTCCCAGCCACAGCCCCTATTACATGTGGGAAACCAGCAATGTTGGAAAATTGCTGCTGAATCTTCACAAGGGCTGACACATTCAATAGCATATGAATGAATTGGGACATGCGCAACAGGAATGAATGAATTGGGACATGCGCAACTGGAATGCCCTCAAAACCGTGTCCAGGACACGGCTGATAGATGACTGGTACACTCCTGTTGCGCAACCCATGACCCGTTGGAAGGAGCCAGACACACAAAATTGTAGCACCGCCAGGAGTTTTGTTAGTGGTGAGATTGCTGGATATGACATGACATGACATTTGAAGTCAGGTCACTCTGCACAAGTGCAAGAGTTTCCATGATGATATGCGGTGGAAGGTGATATATGCGCCTGACATCATCTGTCACGTTAAATAGGCTGACACGTGGCCCGTAGATGTGCTCACGAGTCCTCAGACGATGAAAAGGACGCAGATGATGTTCCCTCCTCCGTAGCTGGACCTCTTCCACAGCCGGATTACCCATGACAGCTGAAAGATACTTTGAAAAAAGTAAAGTGACATAAATGTAATTGTAATATGTGAAAAATTGTAACACATGTGCATAAAACATTTAAACAATTAATAATAAATGACTGTAACAATTATATTTTCAAATAAAAATAAACATTAATACTTTTTATGTTTACATTGAATATTTTACTACAGCAATGAAGGATAACACACACACAAACTAACAAACATAGACACACACGAGAGTACAAACAACAAACATGATGTTTATTAAACTTACAACTAAAAGTTCATCATTTCGTGACATCTTCAAATAAATATGATACATTATCATAAAACATTACCATTGTGCACATGTACATTGTGCACATGTGCACATCATAAGTACCAAAAACAAATTTTCATTGGGAAAAAAAAAACATTATAAATGTGTTATTTTATACATTTGTAGCAACTTAAAAAACATCATCTTAAAGTTATATTAACTTTCTAACTTACCTTATAATTTTAAGCAATCAAATATTGGACAAGTAATCAAGTTTTATGAAATTTTTATGTACTTTTGTAAGCTCAAGCCTAGACAAACAAACCAAGCTATTGCTAGCCTCTCCCTACTTATAAAGAAATAGTTGGCAACTATATGCAGCTGGTGCAGCACTTGCTTGATTGATTGGATAGAAGACTAGCTGAATGTATGTACGGAGCGTACGAAAGCTTACATACGTATGGACGCTACAAAGTATTTATTTTTTTCTATTGTTGTTCCTTTGTAAGCTTGCAAAATCCTATTCTAGGTACGTTCTTAATACACACTGTTTACTATCGCAAGACCGTATACAAGGAGCGTGCGTCCACACGCTATCACGCCCACTTTTCACATTAGCATAAAGGGAGACACCCTTCTAATACGAAATAAATGCCCCTTTCATAAATACAGCGTATTGATGCTCCTACTTGGTTCTGGATTCTCTCTCTCTCTCTTCT
>WWET01003727.1:26256-46855 GCA_011038615.1 Limnodynastes dumerilii | reverse complement strand
AACATAGAAAGTGATGGCAGATAAGAGCCACATGGCCCGTCTGCCCTGCCCATTTGTTTATTGAAAACTATACTGACCCTAGACCCTATTTACCCTCAATTTGGTTTACAATTTAGGATACCCTTTATCCCAAGCACATAGAAACATAGAAAGTGACGGCAGATAAGAGCCACATGGCCCATCTAGTCTGCCCATTTGTTTATTGAAAACTATACTGACCCTAGACCCTATTTACCCTCAATTTGGTTTACAATTTAGGATACCCTTATATTTATCCCAAGCATGTTTAAATTATTCTACATGTAAGTAATGTGGAGTATGACAGAGAGAGCATATCTCCATATGAGAATAATTTGGAGAATCCTGGCCAGGTTTTAGAGCAGTAGCAGGGAGACCGGTGTGGCCAGACTTGGGCTAATCAACAGCACATGTGCTCTGCTAATATAAGTGTTTCAAAGACAGAGGGTCAGGACTCTTGATGGTGAAATAGCTGCCCAAGTGATAGGCCGGGGGTTGGGTTAGCATAGGGACCTCTGGAGCACTTGAAGAGTCTGTGAAGTGTCTGTGAACTATGCTGTGACACTTACATGCTGCATCGCTGTTACCAACTTGCTGTTACTGATGTTACCTGCTATGATGTCTGACTGCTATAAAATAAAGGAGTTTTACTTCATCTCCTCCATGTGATGTGCTTCCTTATCACTATATAAATCCCTTGAAATAACAGATTAGTAAATCTTTTATCTATAGCCCTGGCGGCATGGATAGGTTTTTTGGAAGCAATGCCTCCAAAAAATCCACAGGCCACTGCTTGCTACAGGGTGAGGAATATAGAAGCTGATATTAACCAGTATATTCCTAGTACTTTTAAGCACACTAAGGGCCAGATTTACTAAACTGCGGGTATGGAAAAGTGGATATGTTGCCCATAGCAACCAATCAGATTTTAGCTGACCTCTAGTATGTAAAAAGAAAGTGAGAGCTAGAATCTAATTGGTTGCTATAGGCAACATCTCCACTTTTCCAAACCCGCAGCTTGGTAAATCTGGCCCTTAGTCTGCTAAAAAGAACTAGGAATATATTTGTTAATAGCAGCTTCTAGCCCCCCTAAGGGTTAATATCTCTTAGCACTTTTATGAGTGGCAGAATAGTGTCTGCATCTTGTCAGCCTATTGGCTGATCACCTCAGCCTATGTGCATGACTACTGTCTGTGTATGACACTGATGGAACCATGGAACCCTCACACTGTCACTTTAAGTAAAATGTTTAGTGAAACTTGCTCCCTTGTTATTGTAACTGCCCTGTGGTTGGAATCCTCTTCTATGTCTGTATAGCCAACACAGCACCCGTGAAGCTTTTCACAGCACCCGTGAAGCCACACACCCTTCTCATGGCACCCACAAAGTCATGCAACCTTTTCAAATTTATGGGGTTTTACTATTCCTCCCCCTGCAGCATACACAATGGGTTAACTTCTCCTCCAGAACCAGGGCAGGATCAAAAAAATACACAGAGGTATAGAAGGGCCACACTTCCTCCATTCTGTGTTTCTTTTTCTTCCTGCTCAGAGCCAGTGTAGAGGTTAGTGTGGCTAGGCAGGGAGCTGTTTGTTTTTATTTTATGGCAGCTCTTACCTTAGCTGCATCATGGCGTTCCCCTGTCTGTACTTCGGCAGTCAGGACCAGGTGGGGATGGAGAGACCGGTGCATGGTAAAACACTGCTGCTATGCCCGCCCCGATTCCACTGAGGGCGTGCGGAAATGACGTAAGCAATCTGAGACTGCCATGGCCAGCACTGGAGGAAGTGCTCCGGTGGCCATTTTTGTGAAGCTCTGGTTTATCTGAGTTGAAAGCAGGCAGAAGGATGTCACTGGCCACAAATCAACTGACAATCAGCTGGGAGTTAAAAACCTTGGCACCAGATTCAGTGTATGTCCATTTGGAGGAGTTGCAGACATGAACACTAAGGAGAAATGGTCTCAGGCAAAACAGTCTGGGTAAGTGCTATATTTCTTGTCCTTTTTATTAGTGTTTGTTATGCTTTCAGTTAGTTAGTTTGTTTGTTTTTTAATTTTTAGGTCTGAAAACAGCAAGGAGAAGCATGACTCTAAGAGTAGACATAAAAGAACCCGCCTGAATCGCTGTACTTTATGTGATAATCTGTTGTCTGAGGGAAGCCAGGAGAGTTTATGCGCTGAATGCGTGTCGGCAGAGCAGCAGCAACCGTCACCGCAGATGGCAAACTATATTAAAATGATGTAAAACGTTCTAACAAAGAGAGTCGTGGCTAAGTAAGATTTACATAAACTTTCATTGAAAAGTCCCAGGGCACTAGTCAGAGATAATTTTGAAGGGTCAGGCACAAAGAAACAGCCAGGTCTATGGGTTGGTTCAGAGAGCTCAGAAGATGAGCTGAAGCCATGGCAAGCCGACACACAATCTAAAAATAAATTTCTGTCGCTTCCATTTCAGGGAGAATATTTATTTGGCCAGAAATTAGACAAAATTATCACCAAGTCGTCCGGAGGTAAATCAGCATGGCTCCCGTAGTATAAGGTCACCAAGAAAGGTTTCTCTAGCAGACAGTACAGACTTTGGCACACTGATTTCAAGGAAGTAAAAAGTTACAGACCTGGGAGAGGTTACAGAAGAGGACAGAATACAAAGCAAGATACTTATTTTGTAACCATAGGGAAGGAAGCAAAATATTTTTTCAGACAGTTCACAATGACATTGAACAAGACGAAAGGAACAGTGCAGTAGGGGGCAGGCTGCAGAAGTTTTCAGCAATATGGATTCAAAGTTCTACAGAAAAATGGGTTCGTGACATAATCCTGAAAGGCTACAAGCTGGAATTTGTAAGGACAGCTCCAGAATCCCACTTTCTGGTCTCAACATTACCAGTTAATCTGGAAAAGAGAAGAGCTTTGCTGAACAGCCTGGAGGATCTACATTCACAGGGGGTAGTAATGAAAGTTCCCAAGAATCTGAGATATCAAGGTTATTATTCCAGATTCTTCATAGTGAAAAAGGTCACAGGTGGTTTTCAGACTACTCTAGACCTCAGAAAACTAAACAAATCCATGTTGGTGAAACCGTTCAAGATGGAATCAATAGGATCTATTCTGCCTCCTCTACGAAAAAGAATGTTCCTCACATCTATAGACTTAAAAGACGCCTATCTGCATGTACCAATTTACAAACCACATTACAAATATCTAAGATTTATGGTATGCGGTCAACATTATCAGTTTTTGGCCCTTCCGTTTGGCCTGGCTGTGTCACCCAGGACGTTCACAAAGGTCTTAGTAGTGGTAATTTGCAGAATAACGTCAGGAGGGAATCTTCCTGTATCCATACTTGGACGACATATTGATTGCAGCAAGTACATTGGAAGAAGTGAATCAACACACGCAGAGAGTGCTGCAGGTGCTGAAGGGCCATGGCTGGTTAATAAATTTGAAGAAAAGTCAGCTTACCCTGACATATAAGATAGACTATTTAGGAACTTCTATAGACACCCTAAAAATGTCAGTTTCCCTGTCAACAAAGAGAAGACAGAAACTCCTACAACATGTGTATCGGATAAGTTATTTCTCTGTAATAACAGTCAGAGATTGCATGCAAGTCTTAGGACTAATGGCAGCAGCTATAGAGAACTAGAGTGGGCAAGATTCCACATGAGGCCGCTGCAGGAGACGCTGTTGAGTCAATGGGACAGAGACCCAGAACATATGGACCAACTCCTATTCCTTTCCCAGCAAGTAAGATCTAGACAAGTCTAGACTGGTGGCTCGACGGCTACAGCAGGGAATATGTTTCCAATCTCTGGACCAGGTTGTGCTGACAACAGGCGCAAGCCAGGATGGATGGGGAGCTCAGTGTGGACAAGATTACGCACAAGGACGATGGTCTGTGAGGATGAGTACTGCACATTCAAATGTCTGGGAGATGGGAGCAGTGAGTATGGCTTGCCTACTCTTTGATCAGGTCATCAAAGGAAGATCCTTAACAGTCCAGTCGGACAACAAACCTGGGGTGTCCTACCTGAACTGTCAGGGGGAACCAAGAGCAGAGCCTTGATGAAGGAGGTGGTGCCAGTACTCCTGTGGGCAGAGGAAAACACCACAAAATTTGTTGGCAGTCCACATAGCAGTCCACCTCAATGTTGCAGCAGATTTCCTAAGTCATCATTTTCTGCACCCACTAGAGTGAGAACTAGACCAGTGTTGACTAACCTTTGACACTCCAGGTATTGTGAAACTATGAGTCCCAGCATGCCTTAACTGCAAAAGCATAGCAGATACCTGACAATGCATGATGGGAATTGTAGTTTCACAACACCTGGAGTGTCACAGGTTAGCAAACACTGAACTAGACAAATCAGTGTTCTAGAAAATTTTCCAAAGGTAGGGAACACCACAAGTGGACCTAATGGCCACGCAGAACAAAAGGAAGGTAAATAACTTCTTTTCAAGGTACCGAGATCCCCTAGCCCTGGCATTGGATGCCCTCACAGCAGAATGGGACTATGCTTTACTACCAGTGCCTATAATACCACAGTTGCTGAAGAAGGTGGAAAGGGAAAAGGTGGCTGTCATAAACATAACTACTTATTAGCCGAGGTGAGCTTGGTTTTCCAAGGGGCTGCAACTAGAAGTCGACAGACCTTGGGAACTTCCACTATTACCACACAGTGCGAGATAATGCACCCAAATCCGCAACACTGGAAGTTAGCGGCATGGCTGCTGAAACCAGCAGATTAAGAGCTAAAGGCTTCTCTCCTAATGTTATTAACACTTTGCTCAAGGCCAGGAGAAATATACCTCCAATACCTACCACAGGATATGGAAAGTCTTCACTCAGTGGTATAAGAATGCAGGAGTTTTTCCAAAACTCAGCAACAACAAGCGACATTTTAGAGTTTCTCCGAGCCGGGCTGGAGAAAGGACTGGCTACCAATTCATTGAGGGTCCAGGTATCAGCACTTAGTGCAGTACTAGACAGGGATCTGGCCTAAGACAAGTTTATAACACGTCTTCTTAGAGCAATCTAAGAACTTTGCAAGTTGGCAGGGTTGGCAGGGTGGTGCTCCCCCCATACACTTACCAAACACTACAGGATTAATGTGTTTGCCTCATCCGACGCTAGGTTCGGCAGGGGAGTATTAAGCACAGTGGTGTCATAAAAACAAAAAAAATCCAAAAAATATATATACATACATACATACATGTGTAGATACGTTAAGTAAGGAGCTCTGTATACCAGTACTATTATCTGAATAATGCTGGTTATACCATCTGTTATGTGATGCAGCCAGCGCCTGTGAAAGCTGCGGTCTATGTGACCGCGGCACGGGGGAGGGCTGCGGGACACGTCCCTCTTTAAGTCGACTAGGGGCGTCATCTAGCACGGCTTGTCCGCCCCTAGAAACGGCCCTGATAACAATCATCCCAGGCATTCTGTTCAGTTTTTCCACTCAGCTCAATAGAGTTGTAGTTGTTTACCTCCGTGATGGTGGATCACAGTCATGTGATACTTTCTGTCAGAGACAGGAAGGAAGTACAAGGCTCAAAAGATCCGAATTTTTAGTGAAAATGGTGTTTTGCCTTGATCCGGATATAGAGGGTGGAACCGAGACATGGCTCGGTTTGATTCAGAAAACCACTGCCACATGTATAGTAATAAAAACTAGAGATAAGTGGTTCGGAATTCACATAATTCGAACCACTCATCTCTAGTTTTTATTAATATACATTTGGCAGTTCATACAGATGTGTACACCTAGATAGACATTGAATTACTGTTTCATGAGATTTCATTTCTGTGAATTCCGAACCGCTCATCTCTAGTTTTTATTACTATACATGTGGCAGTTCATACAGATGCGTACACCTAGATAGATTCTTTAAATGAAATCTCATGAAACAGTAATTCAATGTCGAAGTCACATGCGGAATATGCGCATGTGAGTTGTAAGGACACATTTTGATATCCGCATACACCTAATTCAATGAAGGTGGATGCGGAAACGCACAATGGTGTATTTTTCTTTTTTTTTTCTTTTTTAAATTTAAAAGAAATACTTTTCCCCAAAATTTTTTGAAAATGTAAAAAAAAATACATTCATATTTAAAATGTAAACTATTTAATAGTTGTATGTGTTATCTAAATGTTAGAAACTAATTTGTAATATTGTGTTTTTATTTATAGTCTCCAACAACATACATAAGAAATCTGACAATTTTTATGATTAGCCAAAATAACATATTTAGACATTTTCTTTTGTATGTTAAAAACCTAATATAAAGGGTGTGCGCATGAAACAAACCAAAAAAAAACCTTACCTATGTTCAAATTCATCACAGTACCAAATATTCCTGCAGATATCTGCTACTTTGTTTGTTTGTATATTTATTAAATAGTGTTTTAGCAGCTGTATTGTTTGTTTTAAATGAGTCAGGTGTCTGCCTTGAGGCATTTTCTAATAAAAAAAAATGTTTTAAATACAATTGCACCATGGTCAGGGCTGGTGCAAAGAATAGTAGTAAACGCGTGCAAACTGTCAATACGGATGCGTGCCAATCAGCTAGTAAACACCCCAAATATAATAACAAATATAATAACATTTTCAAATATACCGATTTTTGCATACAATTAAACAGATTTGTAAGCTAGCAGAGGCTGTTAAATGACATCGCATGTGCCTGCTTTACGACCGACAATATGCTTCATATGCAGTGCGCATTTCCGCTACGCATCCGTCTAAATTTTGCACGGATACGCAACTCTGAATCCGGTCCAATATGTTTATTGTTTGTGGTGTTTGGTATATTTTCTCTGGGTAAGGTTTAAAAGTATTTTTTTTTTTCTATTAGCAGTGCTAATTGCTTTGGCTGTGATAATTGATTAGTTCATTGTGTTTTATTTAAAGGGGGGTATAGTTTAAACCTACAATGGTGTAACCTACTTGGTTTTCATAGCCTTGTTTTGAAAGCATTAATTTTGAAAGCATCTAGGAGTTGTAAGTGGAGTCTGAACAGGATAAGTGCTGGATTTGGGCCCAATTAAATTATTTGTGTGAATTGTTATTCTAGTGGTTTGCTGATTTTAATAAGAATAAACCTTTTAGAATGTCTGGTCTTGTGCATTGCAGTGGTTGTGATGCTTTTCTTTTGCGTAAAACTATTAAAAAAATTAGGTGTTGTCCAATCTGTCAGAAAATTTATTTTTTAGAGGATGAGTTACCTAGAATGCATGTTGACATATGCAGGATGTCTGTATCTTTGATGCCACCATTGCCTCAGAGAGCTCCCAGGAGGCATACTGGGTAGACTATGGTGAAGAATGCTGGTAAAAGGTTCCACCTGTGCAAGGACACATTGCACAATCTGTGCCCTTGCAAAACTCATATGCAGCACTTACAGGACTGGAGTATATTATAGCAAGTAATGTAGAGCATGAGATATTGAGGGAACCTGATGGCAGGAAAAGAAAATCCCCAAGAAGGACTGCACTTTTTGTGGGGGATTCAATTGTTAGGGCTATCCAGCTGGAAAGAGATTCTGAAATTAGGAATAGGGTGAAGTGCTTGCTTGGAGCTACAGCTCCATGGGATAAAAAGCACATTTTAAATATTATAAAGACAGCGAGCAAGGAAAGGGAGGTTGATGTTATTTTCCACCTTGGGACAAATGACTTGGCCAATGCTTGAGTTGTGGCTGTTAAAGATGATTTTAGAACATTGGGAATTGCTCTTAAGCAGGTGGCAAATACTGTTACTTTTTCTGAAGTCTGCCGGTACACAGATTTGAAGAAGGTAGAATGATGTGCATTAGTGGTTTAAATCTGTGGCTTAGGTAGTGGTGTCATGAGGAAGAATTTGGGTTCGTAAAACATAGCCTGGCAAAAAGAAACCTGTATAAAAAGGGTGGCTTGAACACATAATCTGTGGGAACAGGTATTCTAAGTAAGCAGTTTGAATGCTTTATAACCATTTTAAACTAGGAGAGGGGGGGGGGGCAGTGATAGAAATAATAATAATAGCTGCATCCCCAACCAAGAAGTGTTGTGTGGCCAGTTAATAATGACAGATCGCATAGCCACAGCAACTAAGGAAATGAAAACAGAAAAAGCAATATCAACATATCCAGTAATCATAATAAACGAAAAATAAGAGATTCATAATGCAACCTCTCAGAGCAACGTGTGGAAATGCTAGGAGCTTGTATGCAATGGGATGTCAAGGGATAATCTGGATATTGTGGGAATCACAAAATCATGGTGCAATGAAAATCATAACTGAAACCTAGCTATACCGAGTTATAATTTATTTAGGAAGGATGGAGTAGGAAAAACTGGAGGTTTATTAATGAATGCAGGGCTGGCGGAACACATTGAGTGGGGTAAGCATAGTGGGGGAGCGCCAAGCCAGAGAGGCGCTTCCCTCCCTTCAATCTCCTGCTGGTCTCACCGCAAGAAAAAAAAATATATAAAGATCTAAGTTACTTACTTGTCAGTGCTGGGACCCAGCATCCTCCACTCTTCTTCTTTCCTGGCTCCTCCCTGCTTCCTTCTTACTGAACAACGGGTGTGACGTCATCACGTCCGACGTTATTAGTGAGGAGTGTGCAGAAAGGAGCCAGGATAGAAGAAAGAAGCAGAACAAAGAAGGCAGAAAAACGAGAAAAAGAGAAGAATGAAAAGAAAGAGAAGAAAGAAGGTAAGTAGTGGCACAGTCAGGGTGATTATTATCAAAGAGGGAACAAGCAGAGGGATGTTTATCAAAGGGGGCACAAGCATGGTGATTATCAAAAGGGGGCACAGTGTGATATAAATGGGCACAGTGTCAGCATGAAAGAGCACAATATGATTAAGGAGAACTAATTAATGATTTGTATTAAAAGAAGAAAGCTATTATTTAATTAACAAATAAGTTATAATTTATTTATTGCAGGGGGGGCATCAGACATGCTAGCACCGGCCCTGAATGAATGTTAATGAAGGGTTAAATTCAACTTTAATAGGGAATATTGAAGAAAAAACGGAGGCACTTTGGGTAACCATAGAAACCCAGGGGGTTATTCTTCGTACTGGAATGATATATACTGTAGGCCAACAGGGTAAGAGGAGAAAATGGACAATGTCCTATTGCAAGACATTGCTAAAATGGCATGAAAAGGGGAGGGAATAATCATGGGAGATTTAAATCTACCTTATGTAAACTGGAGTGAGTCTTCAGCAAGCTCAACTAGAAGTGGAAACATTTTAAATTCTTTACAGGAAGTGTCCCTTAAGCAACTGGTGAGAGAGCCCACTCGAAAAGAGGTCATTTTAAATTTGGTACTTACAAATAGTGGGGCAGATCCTGAACTACGCATTTCCGTGAATTTACGTGTGGCGGACACGTAAATTCGCAGATTTGTACGCACTGCGCATGCGCACCGCAGAAAATCCGCACATTCACGTAGCGTATTTTCAAACGTATGGAGAATTCACGTATTGCTAACGTAAATACTTACGTGTGGGCGTGCCAAATTTACGTTAGTGACCAATACGTGCATTTTACGTGAAGTAGGCGGGGGGTGGTATTTAAAGTGTACAGTATGGGCGTGCTAAGCTGCGTACGTTCGCGTAGTCTGTACGCCCGTTAGCGGACGTATTCTGTTACGTTAGGAAAAGTTAAGGTAGGGTTTGGGTCGCGTAATTTGAGAAAATACGTCCCTGCAAGGGGTGTGCCGTGGGGAGTGTATTGACCTTACGTGTACGAAAATACGCACCGCTAAAATACGTACGCACACACGTAGTTCAGGATCTACCCCAGTGACAGAATCTCAGAAATAAGTGTGGTTGAGAACCTAGGATCCAGTGACCATCAAGCAGTATGGTTTAGTATAATGACTGAGAGAGACACGTACCACACAAAGAAAAGGATGCTATACTTTAGGAAGGCGGATTTTGTGGAAATGTGCAAGTGATTCTTTGTCAGAGTGGAGGCACATGAAAGGGGTACAGGAGCAGTGGGGACATTTTAAAACTTAATTACTAACAGCAACATACCTTTGTATAAGAAAAGTTAGGAAAAACCCAGATTAAGAAAGCCAATGTGGTTTAGAAAAGAGTAAGCAACTACAGTGAAAGCAAAAGAGATGGCCATTTGGAATTATAAGCAAATTCTAAATCATGATGACAGGAAGGAGTATTTTACAAAGCAGAAGAAGGTTAAAAGGTTATCAGGGCAGCAAAGGAACAAACTGAAGAAAAACTGGCCCACTTGGTACGAAAAGGGGACAAAAGCTTCTTTTGGTATATAAATGAAATGTGAAAAACTAAAGAGGGCATAGTAAGGCTTAAAATGGAGAGTTGGATTCTCGTTGAGGGTGAAAGGGCTATAGCAGACCATCTTAACAAATATTTCTGTTCAATATTCACAAAAGAAAGAGAGGGGAAGGGACCACTTTTAAATGGGAAGGCTATTAATACAATGGGGGCAATTACTACTACTACTACTACTACTACTACTTTCACTGAGGAGCAGGTATTAAAAGAACTTTCAAAGCTGAAAGTGGAGAAATTAATGGGACCAGATGGTATACATCCAAGGATACTAAAAGAGTTTAGAGGGGTGCTGGCAAGACCATTAACTGAATTATTCAACCAGTCACCAATAACTGAGGTAGTTCCAGAGGACTGGAAAATAGCAAGTGTCGACCCTCTGCGTAAGAGAGGAAGTATGGAAGAAGCGGCAAATTACCGACCAGTAAGTCTAACATCAATAGTAGGGAAATGAATGTTAACACTGTTTAAGGCACAAATTGTACAGTATCTTAAATCCAGTAACTTACAGGATCTCAAGCAGCATGGATTCACTAGGGGGAAAATAATGTCAAACATCTTATTGAATTTTTTGACTGGGTCACTAAAGTATTAGATAAAGGGGGAGCTGTAGACATAGCTTATCTAGATTTTAGTAAGGCTTTTGACACTGTGCCACATTGCAGACTGTTAAATAAGCTGGAAACTTTGGAATGGATTTAAAGATAGTTGCATGGATACGATCTTGGTTACAGGCTAGACAACAGAGGGTTGTAGTAAACTGAATACCTTTTGGGAATGGTAAGGTAACCAGTGGAGTACCTTAGGGTTCTGTACTTGGACCAGTGCTATTTAATATTTTTATAGGTGATATTGCCTGGGGCATTGAGGGGAAAATACACCTTTTTACAGATCATACAAACATATGTAACAGGGTAGACACGCCAGGAGGAGTACACAAAATGAGGGATGATCTAGGTAGACTGGAGGAAAAAAAATGCAAAAATCATGCATTTGGGGCACAAAAACACCAGATAAATAATGGTACTACATTAGAAACTACTGAGGAGGAAAGGGACCTATGAGTCATTATTTCATGTGACTTAAAGGTAGCCAAGTAATGTAACAAAGCAATGATAAAGGCAAGTCAAATGCTTGGTTGCATAGGAGAGGAATTAGTAGCAGAAAGAGAGAAGTAGTGATGCCCCTTTATAGATTGTTGGTATGACCTCACCTAGAATACTGTGTTCGGGTTCTGGAGGCCATATCTCCAGAAAGACATAAATACAGTATAAACTGTACAAAGAAGAGCAACTAAAATGGTCCATGGCATGTGTCACAAATCATACCAAGAAAGGCTAGAGGAACTAAACATGTATAGCTTGGAGCAGAGAAGGGAGAAGGGGGATATGCAGTGAGAGGTTAAGAGGGAGCCACCAGGTGTGGACGGGGTAAAAGGGTAACAGAGGACATACGGAAGGGGAAGGAAGTGGAATGCTGGTGTGAGCAGAGGAGAAGGGGAAGAAAGAAGGGATAGATGTAGGATGCAGTGAGTATGTTAAGTGGAGGAGGGGTAGGCTAGCCCTAGCTAGCTATATAAACTAAATATTTCTATAAACTTCCTTCAATAGTTGGTAATCTGGATTTTAATAAAAAAAATCTGTATTGGATATATATGTTCTTTGTTTGTTGAAACTTTTATTTTTATTCAGTCTTCTTATTAGGTTTATTTTTATCTCTTTCTACAGAATTCTGTTGGACAACAAAAGGCAGAAGAATCTGAAAGTTTCCCATACTATACCTATACTAGTGATCCTGGAGTGAACAACTCAGTAACTTTTCCTCTGAAAGATTGGCATCCAGTTAACACACATAATCCTGATCCACTAGTACCTCTCATAAAATATCTCATGTTCTTCTTCAACTTCATCTTCTTCACTTTAGGATTTTCCATTTTGGGCTTTGGATTATGGGGTCTGTTGGACAAACAATCCTTGATAGGTGAAAAAATTGATAATCTAGTGACTGACCCGATGCTCATATTTGTTCTAGTGGGTCTAATTATTTGCATCTTGTCGGCATACGGGTGCGTTGGATTCATCAGTGAGAATACATTCCTTCTTAGGGTTTTTTCTGTTGGAATAACCATTCTGATATTTTCACAATGTTTAATTGCACTAGTAGTCCTGTGTTTTCATGAGCAGATTCAGGATTCTGTGAAGAGAGCAATGCTAATGTCTGTTAATAGATACCAAGATGATTCAGATCTAAAGTTTATTTTGGATGAGATTCAACAGGGCATGGAATGTTGTGGAGTACAGTCTTACCAAGACTGGTCTATAAACCTGTAAGTACAAATATTTACTAACTCAAATGGGGTGTTTGTATGTACAACTCTCAAACAGGGATTTTGTTTATTTATGACTGCACACAGATCTGGTGAAGCAGCTAGCAGTTTATGCCCCAGTTATGCTAATTAAAATTGTTCATTTGACTAATTTGGGTTGGAACATTCCATGCAGAAAATTAACAAGCATAGACATATATTTAGCCAGTGTTAAGCAAAATATGTTATATTGTCATATAGGTTATATTGTTATTGCAATGAAAAAATTTATTGAAATGTATTATAGTTTAAATTAATTTACTCAATTGTTTTTGTTTTCCAGCTATTTTAACTGCAGCTCTCCTGGAGTCCATTCCTGCGGAGTCCCATATTCATGTTGCATTGACCCACTTGAAAATGGTACTGTGCCCAATTTTCAGTGTGGATTTGGAACACTAAGAATCGGTGATATGATGGCTGGAAGCTTGATTTACCTTAGAGGGTGTGTTCCCCAGTTGGTTCTTTGGTTGCAGAGTAAAATATGGCATATTTTTGCAGCTTTCTTCTTGGTAATTGTCATTGAATTAAGTTTTCTTTTGTGTACCCAAAGAGTATTAAAAAGCTCAAATTTATAACCTTTCTATTTTAAACTCTGTTGACTGCAGTTTATGAAAATAAAATAAAAATGACAATTAAACTTGTATAGCACCTATATACTGCACAAATTTATAATTGATATCACAACCAAATATCATAGCTAAAATGTATTGCATTTTTACCTTATGGTCTGCCCAAGGGTAAATTTTTAATGACTTTATTTCAGTTATTGTATTTAATTTTTACTAATTTTACAAAAAAGTAGTGTGTGTGTGTGTGTGTGTAGGTTATAGAGACAGGTTTTAAGGCAGAAACATGTTTTCAAAACATGGAAAAAATGTCTGTGTCATTTTTGTTAATGGTCAGTTATTTAGCCAGAAATATGTTCCAAGAGATTCTGTAAAGTACAGATGACAAAATTGGAATATTACTATTATTATTAGATTGCAAGAAAAAAGTGTGGATTGGGTGAAAACACAAAAATTGAATGTAAATAATCATGTAAGAATTGGAGTGGAGCAGTTAATGCATAGCCGGAAGAATTGGGAGGTACTCCCGTACTTCAAAAAACTATTACTGTCTACCTCCAAGTTTCAACATGCCTATCTTATTCTTCTGGTGCCTTTAGTAAAAGGTCTACAAACTCAATCTGTGAACCTCCAAACTTAGACGTGAAACTTAGTCCATATCTATTTGAATTAAGGCTCTCCACAAAGGAGTCAAATTGAACTGTGTACCGCTACACACAATCAAAACGTCATCTATATAACGCTTGTACAGTTTAATAAAATGGTGGGCTTCATGACTCTTTTTTTGTTATTTAACTTTTATACTTATTACTTATCACAAAAATACTATACAATAATTTTCAAACAACAGGTATGGCTAACTGAGTGACAATAAAGAGTTACAATGAGATTTTCAATTTGTCCTGCGAGTTGATTTTACTATAAATGTATTTCCTTCCTGTGCATCCCAACTCGTGCTGATTTTAAGGCTTATCTTATACAGCAGCCAACCAAATAGGAGGGTTATAAAGAATAAGAAAAACCTTATAGTGGCGCCTAACAAATGTGAAAAGTATTAATAATATTAATCTATCTGAGTATCTGGGATACATCAAGTACCTCTGATGAAGTGGTAATACTTACCAGGAAACGCGTCAGGTCTTGTTCCTCTCTTGCTGTCAAACGGGACACAACAGACAGCTTGCTTATTCCCATGGCTGCAACTCCAATTAGCGCTACAAAAGGTGAGAGCAATATCAGCAAAAGATCTTACAACGTGGACCCTTACTTACTTACAATTGGGATTTCAATGACCTCAGCCGGATTCCATCGTAAAAGACCTCCCTGTTGGGAGTAACAGAGCGGTTCTAACACCACGTACAGCTGACTTCTCCTCACATGTAGTGGAGACCCTGCTTCCTATGAGGGACACGGAGCATACAAAAGCAGCAATACAGCCTAACTTCAGAGCTAGCAGGCGCGGACGCACGGCCGCTAGCTGGTAAGCTAACACCGATTTTTTATTCCCCTCTCTTTTTTTATGGTCTGGTGAATCACTGTGGATCAACTGTGCCTACTGCTTATATTAGAGACGTTTATCCCCTTCTGTGCATATAACATCTGCCTGATAACATCCAAACATCGTAACATCTATTTGTGGGACATTTACTCGTTTTATTAACATCATAGAGACTCTGCAAGCAGCTTCTCTAAGTGAGAAAAGGCAATTTAAACACAATTATATCCAAGTGTTGCCCTTTTTGATGTGCATATTTTATTCTATATTACTTTATTCCTTTATTACCTACTAAAACAACCAAATAGGAGGGTCTAATTGCAGCGTTCTTGATTCATACCAACCAACTCTGTGAAAGCATTTATGAACAATATTATTGAAAGTGGCAATGTATCAACGTATGTTTCCCATAGCAGGAAAAAAAAATTCTATACGCAGCTCTTTATGTAATGATGCCTCAAGCCATTCCATGTGGAAAACAAAGTATAATTTACTATGAAACCATGCCATATTTGATGGATCATCCTTAATCCACATGTGGAGAATGCACTTTTGTGCCACAGCCGATAGTATAAAAAGTATTTGTCTACTCCCTTTGGCACATTTAATGGTAGGATACACCATACCCAGAATGGCCCATTTCGGGTCCAATGGTACATAATTAATCAAGTTATTCATAGTATACAACTGAACTTGTCACCTAAAGTCCTAATGCACCTGGTCTACATTTCGGACAGAGGTCAGCTTCTGTTATTCCAGCAGCATAACATCTGTTCTGAGAAAAATAACCTCTGTAAAAGATGTTATAGAACATTTCTCTATATGTGTTTGCTTTCAACACTAACTAAGAATAATTAAATGATTTAAGAAGTTGTTCCAAGCTAAGGTCTGGAAAAATCTCCTGCCACTTAACAAAGTTATCTATAATTGATATGGAGGACAAGGGCGCTCTAATATAGATAAGGGGCTATAACCTAACAAGCAGCTCAAAGGGATACCACCAATTCCCTACAAAAAACACAAGTAAATGAAGTTGGAAATGGTGTGTGAGCGCTAAAATAAAACCAGATAAATGCTAAATAAATATACTATTAAAAATGGAAAATGAGTGATAATATAGGGTGAACTCTAAAGGCAACCAATTAAACAAAATCCCTACTTGCTAAACTCTAATATTAAAATTAACAATAATGCAAGGGGAAGTGAATAAATAAATAAATAATATCTAAACTAAAAATATGAAATGGCAAATCAAACAATATAAAAATAATTGAGTGAATAAAAAAGTGAATAAAAATAGTATTAAATAATTATATAGATGAAAATGAATCGAAGTGGATGACAAGGTGAAACAGGAAAATAAATAAATAAATAAAACAGTATTTCACATTAATAAAAAAGTCCAATTAGGAGGGGTTAAATCGTATCCCAGCAGTCTCTTATTTTCCCCCTTTTAGTATATTTTATATCAGTAGGCAACTAAAGAGTAAAGCTGTATTTGTGGACCAGTGGCAATAAAGTGGATATATAGGTGAAGCAAAAGTCCAAGTCTATATTAAGTCCAGCAGTGGAATAAAGGTAGTAGGTGATAACTGGTTAAAAAAAGTTCATAATACAGTTCCTGGTAAATAAATCCTTCTTCTAATAGAGCCTAAATGTTTAAAGTAGGATCACTCACAGTCTGGAACCAAAGTACTTGTGTGCAGAAGTTGAAAAGTCTTGGAGACTGAAGAAACGCTGTGGTAATGGTTTCTGCCGCGTGTGGATAGCGCTGATGGTTGTCACGGAAACAGTACACAAAATCTTTGGCAGCGTCAGAAGGGGAATCCCCGCTCCCCGCTGGGCTCTGGCTCTCTCGTACAGGAAGTGTAGGCAGACGCTCCGAATGTGGAAATAAAGGGTTTATTAGATAAATTAATAAATAAAATTACAGAATGGCAATATAAAAACTGCACTGGAAACCCACCAGTTTGCAGCACCGTTCGCTCTGGATGACAGGAACCTGGGTATAAGTAACAGAGGGACGGTGCTTGGAAGCCCACACAGTGGATCACACAGATGCAGATCAAAACAACAGGCACCCCGCCGACTTCATTTGCCTTGATAAAGAACCTCATTTGGTTTGAAACGCGTTGGCGGGGTGCCTGTTGTTTTGATCTGCATCTGTGTGATCCACTGTGTTGGCTTCCAAGCACCGTATATTAGAGTTAATACCATTAATCACTAGGGTGGTGGTAGGGTTGGTATATAAAAAGCGAATAAATTGGGAAAAAGATGTGCCCATGATATCTTATCGAAGGCCTTCTCTATGTCAAGCTCAGCAGGATACCATCTGTGGAAGATTGTGTAGAGAGAGTAGCTGTAACCACTGCAGCAATAGCAGATCTAACCCTTCTTACTGAGTGGCAGTGGTGGGTAAATCCTAATTGGTGGTGTGTAAGCAATTTAGGCATTATTGATTGGAGACAGTTAGCTATTATTTTGGTCAACAATTTACAGTATTGATTTAAGTGGGTGATAGTCCTGGATTTTTACCTGGTTTGGGGTTAAAAATAGTCTCATTGAAAGATGGATAGGAGGGTTGGTCAGTATAAAGTTACTGAAATAGTTCAGAAAGGAATGGTGAGATTATAAATTTATAAAGTTTATAAAATTCTGCTGCGTATCCGTCAGGGCCAGGGGTTTTATTGTTATGAAGAGAAGTAATTGCCATTTTAACTTCCCCTTCTGTTATACTCTGGTCTTTGCTGGGTAATTTGGCCTTTTCTAGTAGCTGTTCATGTAAAGTTGTATTTTTGGGGGCCACCAAATACAGTAATTCATAATAAATTTTTAAGGCTTTTGCAATATCTGCAGTTTGGGTAAGCCGCCGATTATTGCTTTGGTCCTGAATTTAAAGAATTGGAGACTTTCTTTAATTGGCTTTGGACACGTTAGATAATAATTTACCCGATTTATTCCCCCATCTGTAAAATTTATTTTTTGTGTAGTTACATTGAAGTCTTGCCTGGGATGTTAGAAATATTTCTAACAACTCGTCTGTATATAAATTTAGATTATGGACCTGATTCACACTTAAGAAGCTGCAGCTTCTTAAGTGCGTATGTGTCTGAAATGACCTACTGTGCAAGGTCTACTGTAGAAGGTAATTTATGCTATCTACGTAGCCGATCGGCATGTAGATAGCGTAGGTGCGGTCTTTACAGACCGCACGCATTGATATCCATAGAAAGAGGCAGCATTATGCCGCCTCGGGGCGTTTTTAGGCAGAAGTGGGAGGGGGAGGTATTTAGATTAGCTGGGGAGGGCGGTTGGGAGGCAGGGAAGTACAATATCCGTACGAACATTGCACGGAGTGATAAGGTGGCCCTAAGGCACTCGTAAGTGCCATAATGTACCTAAAAATGGGGGGTGGGTTTAGGGCTGGAAGAGTGAGTTAAGTGCGGATCTGCCCGCACCTAACTCACTTTTAAGTGTGAATCAGGTCCTATGTTCAGTTGAATTTGAACTGTATTGGGAAAAGGCTACTTGCATTGCCCTCAGTAAGACATGATATTTCTCACGAAACATCCTCTTTTGTTCATCTGAGATGTAATATGCCCTTGCATAACTACCTTTGCAGTATTCCAAAATAAAATGGAGTCTCCCCAATGTTATAAGTTATCATCTGTGAACTCTGACCACCTAGAATTTAAGAATTCTCTGAGGTTGTCAGATTTATATAGATGTTAGGAATTTCCAAGAAGGCTGCCACAAATCAGAGTTAGGGAGACCAAGAACAATCATTATAGGTCAGAGACTACAATATCTCCTGAGGCTGAAGTAACTATTCTAGGATAGATATAATCCGATGTAAGGATATAATAAATTCTTGAAAAAGTCCTATGAACATGTGAATGATAAGTGTAAGATTTGTCTGTCAGATTAAATAATCTCCATGGGTCTGACAATCCATGTCGGTTTTTTAAAAAATGTATACCCTCACACAGAGATCCTTGTGTATTAGTTTGAATAGCATCTATCAAGATAAGGATTATCGACTAAATTAAAGTCTCCTCCAACCACCAGATTTGAGGTATGCTGCAACAAAATCTGAGACATTGACGCTAAGAAGGCCTGATTTAGACTACTGGGAGCATATAGGCTAACCAGTGTGAATTTTTCTCTAGCTATGGTAATGTGTAAAATAATATAACGTTCTTGTTAATCATGAAGTCTATCATTCATTGTATAAGAAAGACGTTTATGTAATAAGATGGCAACTCCCCTTGTTTTAGATGTGTGGCATTCTCCAATTCAAGGACCTTTCAAGACAGCATTATACAGGTCATTCCAGTGTGTCTCCTGGAGTACAACAATGTCAGGATTTAGTGATTTCAAGTGAGCAATCACTTTTCTACATTTCACGGGAGAATTTAGACCGCTGACTTTCCAGACCACTCACAGACCCAAAGAAGATCGTCTGTTAGCTGTTATATCATCTAAAATTTTAGAATAAGATTTAGAAATCAGGTAATGTGAGGATAGATGATTGCATGAGTGAGTGCCCAGAACAGGAAATTGACAAAAAGCATAGAATACACAGGAACATGATGGGAGGTCATCAAATATATACTCACAAGACCTGTATCAGACTCGATATCTGTATAGCTCAGTTCACAATATCCAGGCTGGAAGAAAAAAGATATAGTTAAGTAGATATATAGCTGGGACCAAGATGTATCCAATATACCTTCTTCCCAGGGACTCCTAGGAAATGGTATAGTGTAACTGGAGGGGTTGAAGAAGGTCCTGTGTTATGCTTCCCTCTCTTTCTGGTACAAGATAGAGGTACAAACATCTGTTTCAGGGGCTGTGGAGATATAATAGGGGGTTTGCACCTCAAAATCAGCTGCAGGGGGGGGCCACAGAAGTGAGATCAGCTGGCATCAGCCACAGTACACCACTGGCAGGTAAAGGCCTCCTAAAGATGGCAGCTCCCTTCGCTCACACAAGCTTACAGACATGTACAGTGCACTCCAGTCTCGGAATCCAGATTCCACAAGACAGGTAGAAAGGCAAGTAGTGAGGGTGAGTACAGAGAGGGAGGTGATGGTACGGCCAATTCACACCACACAGTAATGGCATAGTGCCGCGGCGCCTGCATTACAGACAGGCAAGACTTCCGCCGGTGCAGGGAGCCGGGGCTGTTACCTGCCCAAACTTGCCTGCTCCTATCCCACAGCGCTCTCCGGGCTTAAGAGACCGTGAGGTATGGTTTGGGTTGCTGATTTCCTCTGATGGAGATCGGCAAGTTTGTTAAAACATGGCCATCTCAGGTGGCCCACCCACCAGAAGTCCGGCTTCATGATGTTTATATCACGTTCTCAGATTGGTCTGGACCGAATACTGGACGACAGGAGGGTGCAAGGGGCAGGACACTTCAGGCCGGACTGGGAAGAGGACTTACGCCGGACTGGCGTGCTGGGTTGCGCCGGACTGGCGTGCACAGACTTGGATTGAGGACTTGACTTGAAGCAGTAGGGACTGCAGAGGTTAAATGAACGGAAGCAGTAAGGACTGCAAAAGTCAATAGAATTGGAGCAGGTGGAACTGCAGGGGTTAACCATTAAAGTTGAAGCAGTAGGAACTGCAAGGGTTAATTGGATTGGAGCAGGTGGGACTGCAGAGGTTGATTGAGACTCAGGCAGATTGTAGTGAAACTCAGGCAGATAGAGGCTCAGGTAGATGCAGAGACTCAGGCAGGTAGAGTCTGAGGCTTCAGGCAGGATAGAGACTCAGGAAGATGCAGAGACTCAGGCAGGTAGAGACTCAGGTAGATGCAGAGACTCAGGCAG